>CAIGRP010112948.1:0-11368 GCA_903798385.1 Fraxinus cuspidata | reverse complement strand
TGATTATAATCCCATGACTGCCTATGCATTCGGTACAATTCTCTGTCCTTTCTCCTTCTATGTTTATCTGTCTGTAGTTTTATGGAAGAATGCTAGTAAATTTAAGCGGTCAATTGATTTTGAGCTGGTATTAACAATTTAGTACTTCAGATATGACTGTTTGGACTTTGTAGTTGCAATTTGTGAAATCAATGGACTAGTTTTGATGGTTTAACAATAAAAGTAGGAGTGTGTATTTTTGTGGCTACATATTATAATAAACAGTTTTGGCGTCAGATCTTTACAATTTAATTGCTTCACCAGGACTTGCAACTTAAGTTTATTTGACTTTTTTCTGTGACAGATAGGGTCTTTCGACCCCTCACGATTACGGAAGAAGTTTACGAAGTAGCTGCTCAGCCTGTAGTGAAGGGTGCAATGGAAGGCATAAATGGCATGTTCAACTACAAATTAGTTTTAATTGTTTTTCCTGAATAAACTGCTTAAGTTTCCGTTCAAAAATTTATCTCAATGTTTGTTAAAAAAAATACATCCCAGGGGGTACTTGTTGAGTGCTAAGATTATAAGTATTAGTGCACATGGGATTGTTGTTAGTTTGTTATAGTGATATTTGATATTGCAATTGATTGACTTGATGCTTTCCTAGTTTTTGGGACTGAACTAGGCTGAGTTGATATTGCAGGAACAGTATTTGCTTATGGTGTTACGAGTAGTGGAAAGACACACACTATGCATGTAAGTTAACTCCTTCTTAGTGATATATCTTATTCTATTTCCTTAGGAGATTGTTGCTTTAGAGACTTTAGAATTTCCTCGTTCTATGTTGTTCTCTAAAATTGGCAGTTGTTAGTAGAGTTAAAACAGTCGACTGCATCCAAGTCTTATGCCTATTGTATTGTGTTGGGGAGTGACAGTACTATATAGATGTTGGCATTGGCATCTTGTATATATGTCTTAGCTCCTGTTCTGATTATAATGGATCTAGAGACGCTTGCTGTTGGTGTATATTGGTTGAAGGTGTTATGACATCCAAAAGTAAAGACTCAAAATCCACTTTTACTAACATTTTGTCGCAGCATTGTGTAGAGACAATTTTTCAGTAGGACCATGAGATACCTGTAATTAATTGCATTTAGATATGGCTCATGGTTGCTCTTTGATAATTTAATATCACATTTACTCTGCTTTCTTCTGCCAAGTGAAACTATATTTTCTTAAGTGCAATGAATTTATGTGCTATTATGAATTTCTGGGCCTTTTGTCATGTCTTATTAGGGAGATCAATATTCTCCAGGCATTATACCTTTGGCTATAAAGGATGTCTTCAGCATTATTCAAGATGTAAGCCTGCTCGATAATTTTTCAGTTGTTTCATCTTTATCTGTCCACGGGGCACCTTGCATGCTTGTGTATTTATTTATCTACTTAGCTATTTAAATGCCCTAAAACAATAAGTTCCCTTGTCAATGTATGATGTTGATTTTCCTGCAGACTCCAGGTCGTGAATTCTTACTTCGTGTATCATATCTTGAAATCTACAATGAGGTTGGTATTAGATTATCTCATAGCACATTTGCTGGCAATGGAACATTAGCATATCTACTGTGATTTTCTTACAAATTCATGTCATGTCATAGAAAAGCAGTTTTGTCTCGTGCAAATACATCAAAAGATTTTTTATAGTACAGTTTTCCTACTTTATTCACGTGCACTTTCTGAATTATAGTATAATACACTGAACTTTGTGGAGGTGTAGTGACTACTGACTACCATATTTGCTTTAAAGTTCTTCCGTGGTCTGTTTGCCTCATATCTCTAATTTCAGGTGATTAATGACTTGCTGGACCCAACTGGTCAACATTTGCGTGTTAGAGAAGATGCACAGGTTTATTTTTAGTTATACCAAGATGTCTTGTTATTTTTGTTTTCAACTATTTTTCTTCTGCTCAACAATGTATCTCCTCATGATTACAAAATTCTGATGAATGATCTCGCTGTATCCTGTACTTCTTGTGGATCTTCCATGCCTTGAATAGTATCAACAATTCCATAAACAAGGGAAAGTGTTTAAATCAACTCTTGAGCATTTTTAAACTATTTTAGGTTAATACTTTTCTAGTAACTGGGGCAGTTTAGTCTGCATATTCTTTATGTTCTTATCCTCTAAATATCAAATGTTTGGTCCTCATAATTCTTGGATTGGATCTCATATAATAGTTTACGGTGTTGTATGTTCTCAAACACCAAACTTTCTATTTTGTTTCCATTTTTAATGCGTTTTATGGTTCAACTTAAATTTGTCTAATAGCTAAAAAAACTTACTTTTCATTTCTAGGCTATTTTGTGCTCCACATAATTAATTTTCATATTCAGGGTACTTATGTCGAGGGAATAAAAGAAGAAGTTGTTCTGTCCCCTGGACATGCACTTTCATTCATTGCTGCAGGAGAAGGTATTTATCATAAATTTTTATTACTCTCTATGCATATTTTTATTGGTTGAGGTAGTTGATTAAGATAATATTTTTGACTTTAATATTCTATTATGATGGCAGAACACCGACATGTTGGTTCAAATAATTTTAATTTATTCAGCAGTCGCAGTCATACTATATTCACACTGGTATGTATGTTGCATTTGGATCAATAATTTGCTGAGCTGTACATTATGGTTTTGTCTTTTTTATGTTCAACTTTCATATATTTTTCCCTGTCACTTCGTAGTTATTTTCCATGAATATGTATAACAATCTTCTTGTAAGGTGTTAAGTGTAATTTTAGCTGCTCGCCCTCCTTTTAGATTTCAATTGATGCGCTGTATTATACCATATAAAAAAATTAGTATAAGATTAGAATGGATAAAGTAGGTGGTAGGTATTATAGTGGATTTAGATTAATAAATAATGCCATTTGCACTATCGCCTGAATAACATAATGCGAGGATGAAAATGGTTCTAGACACCGGATAAGATAACTAGTATAGATGGCATTTCTTTTACTGAAAAATCAAAGATTATTATCCACCTTAGTGCATTGTAATACCATTTATCTACTAATTCCATTCTAATTTTTACTAAATTTTTATTTGGTCCAATATAATGCACCAAACGCAACCTTAGTGTTTGTTAATTTGAAACATATATGCTCTCTTGTGAGCTTCGACCCGGAAGGGCATTAATGATCAAATGTATCAATATTCATGCTTAACTCTATAAAATTTGATCTGAAGTTTAATAACTTATGGTCTATTTGGCATGACTTTTGAAAAATCAAAAGTTGCTTTTGAGTGCAAGAAGTTGCTTTTGGCCGGTTTGGATAATTTTTTAGAAAGTACTTTTTTTGAATCCGACTAAAAGAGCTTTTAAAGGAAGTTGGTCCAATTTAACTTCTTTATAAAACTCTTCTACAAAAAACGATAGCAGAAGCTATCCCAAACTAGCCCTTAATGGATATTTAATATTTTATAAACATGTAAAAAAAAAAATTGTTGGAACCGAGATGTAGTTAAATTAGAAAACGTCTTAGAAGCTAAGAAAAAACTATTATTGAATGGACAAACTAGGGAGTGTTCATATTGAACTTTATTACAGATTCCTCATGATACAGTGCTCCTGTTCGGTTAGTTTGAAAATTGAATGAACACAGATGAGTCATTAAATGAACTTGACAGGAGTTGAAAGCGAATAGCTTATCAGCTAACCTAATGTGGCACCAAACCAATTTGGAATTATTTAGTTTTCTTTTTGATACCTGGACTTTCCAATGTTTATCTACAATACATTCTCCATGCACATATCTATATTTCTGAACTATGTTCTTGATTTACCCTCCACTTCACTTGTAGTGCAAAAAGCACTTGTACCTTCTCCTTTCTTTCTCCGTCTTTCTTTCACTTATCTACTTCATGCTCTAAGTTCTGTTTTCATCATTGTGTCAGTCCCTATTGTAATTTTCTCATTTTGGTTGCAGATGATTGAAAGTAGTGCACCTGGAGACGATTATGATGGAGTGATATACTCTCAGTTGGTATGCACATTCATTTTTTATTTAGAGTTTGAATATTTATATTCTTTACTTAATCAGAATTGAAATTCTTGCTTCTCTAATAAAACCTCACCTGTTGTTTTGCCACTTTGGTTCAGAACTTAATTGATTTAGCGGGTTCAGAAAGTTCAAAAAGTGAAACTACGGGGGTAAGGAGAAAGGAAGGATCATACATCAATAAAAGTCTCCTTACACTTGGAACAGTGAGTATATAGATTTTTCTGTTTCTATCGAGCATTATCTTTGTCGTTAGTTTATAGCTACTTTATCCCCTTTTCAGTGTAGCTCTCTCTCTCTCTCTCTCACATTGGTATTATGGGGTTGGATTGAGATTGCTTTTCTCGATTACAATTCTCTCTTCTCATTTTCCTTTTTATTTTCATTTCATATTTTGACATTGTCAACAATGTGAAGGTAATTGGAAAACTGAGTGAAGGGAAGGCATCGCATGTTCCTTATCGGGATTCCAAGCTCACCCGCCTTCTACAATCTTCACTAAGTGGGCATGGACTCGTTTCCGTAAGCCCGATGAACATTTAACTTTGCAACATATACTTTTCAAATCTTATGATGTGTATAGGTTGATTGATGGATCATTTGCTTTTCGACGAGAAGTTCGCAGTGAATTTCATATTCTCACTTTCTCATTCATTCTTTTTGTGCCCTGTTTTTAATGTTCTTTTACTGGTTAGAAACATTAGAGAATAGAAGTTACTTCATTTCCATAGAAGCCGTCTCTCACGTTTTCTTTAATTCTTTTCTCCCTAGCTCATATGTACGGTTACACCAGCATCCAGTTATATGGAGGAAACTCATAATACACTGAAATTTGCAAGCAGGGCAAAGCGTGTTGAAATTTATGCCTCACGCAATAAGGTGTGCTGAGAGTTGCTTGCAGTTACAAGTTCACACAGTATATAATTTATATTAAAAAATCTGATGATGTTAAACTTTATCACGTTTTAGATTATTGATGAAAAATCCTTGATCAAGAAGTATCAAAGGGAAATATCTTCCCTCAAACTGGAACTTGATCAACTAAAGAAAGGGATGCTTGTCGGTGTTAGTCATGAAGAAATTATGAGCTTAAGACAACAGGTACATTTTGCTAACACCTATTTCTTTTCTTTTTTTTTTTTTCTTTTTTAAATTTTTAAATGGCTGCAAAGGTGTGCTGTTAAGAGGATAAAGAAGTGAAAATTAACTATAGTTTATATCCTGTTGATGTTTGGCATACTTTCATGTAATTTGGTTGTTAATCTGATTTCACTTTGCAATCTGTGTTTGTTATACAGTTGGAAGAAGGACAAGTGAAAATGCAATCTAGATTAGAGGAAGAAGAAGAAGCCAAGGCTGCTTTAATGAGCAGAATCCAGAGGCTAACAAAGTTAATTCTCGTTTCTTCAAAAAATACTATCCCAGGAATTCTAAGCGATGTGTCCTCTCACCATAGGAGTCATTCTGCTTCTGAGGATAATGTAAGTGGCTTACTCTGACTTTTTCTTTAGCAAGCATGTTTTGGGGATTATTCATTCTTCTTGTATAGTTAAATCACTTGTTTTGTTTACAAATTGGACAATTGTAAATCTTCATGAAACTAGATATCAGGATTCTCATCTTTCTTTTCCCCCTTTATGATGAAATTGTACTTCTAGCATACCTGTTTTATCTACCTGATTATGTGTCCCAATGCACACCAATTACTTCACTTTTCGTAAGTTTTCTTACAGTCTAGAAGAAGACCAATTTTTATTGTTCATTTTACTATTTGTTTGTTTTCCTTTTTCAATCAGAAGTTGGATGTTCTATGTGATGGTTCTTTGCTCCTTGATGGCGAGAATAAGAAAGACTCCTCAACTTCTGCTTTTTCTATCCCATTAGATGTTAATGATTTTAAACACAGAAGATCTTCTAGCAAGTGGAATGATGAAATATCACAAGACGGCAGTGTGCTAACTGAAACAACCCAAGCGGGTGAACTCATCATTCGTTCTTCCTCTGCATTAAAACTGCCTATAGTATGTTCCAAATCCTTTGTTTCTCAAATTTGCAACTCTCTATGTAAGGAAGTTTTATCTTGAAGGCCTGTTTGAGCCCCATTTTTTTGTATAAAATGTAATTTGAAATAGTAGATTGATGGAGAATGTGTGGTTAAAAAATAAGAAAAATTTTTGGATTTTGCATGTAATATTATTTTATTGAAGAATGTGTGGTTAAAAAGAAAAGAGAAAAATGTATTTTTGGAGAAAATGGGGATCAAACAAAGGCTGAGTATGTTCCAAATCCTTTGTTTCTGAAATTTGTAACTGTCTACGCAAGGAAGTTTTATCTTGAGTTCACTATAAGAGTTATTACCATCTGCAATTGAAATGTTCTGTAGCACTGAAAATATTGATTCATTAATGTTTGAAATTTATATTTCATTCAATCTTCTCTAAATTAAAAAAAAAAAAAATGTTTCAAATTACATGCAATTCTATGGTGTATTTCCTGCAAATCTTTATGTTTGTAAACACTTGTAATAATAATGTTACAAGTATAACAGCATATTTTCAACGGATCTTTTTAACCATGTTGGCCTAATTTTGTTGCTTATATGCAAGGATGGTCTAATGCAACCCTGTTTTCACTCTTAAAGCTGTCTGCTTGGAGTATGCATGTTGCACAGCTTTGACATGTTTGCTTTAGCCCCCATTGTTTTGGTTTTCAAACTGTTGCTTATTAGGGGCACTTGTCATGTTCTTTTCCTGTTGATCATAGGATGGAATGACATTGTCGGACCAAATGGATCTCCTTAATGAGCAAGTTAAGATGCTTGCTGGAGAAATTGCATTAAGCACCAGTACCCTAAAGCGTCTGGTAGAGCAATCTATGAATGATCCTGAGAGTTCGAAAACTCAGGTGTGGTTACTCCTGCTCAAAACAATATAATTAATGTTATACAATCGATTTAGTTCTGTCACAGCATTTTGCAAAAACTCCATGCTATATCCTGCATTGATTGCAATACATCTTTTGGTGCTTTGGCCTCTTGCTGAATGCTGCACCAAGATGTGATAGGAGCTGCCCATTCTTTGAAACTATTGCATTTGCTGATCTTTTATTTTCCTTCTGCTGTTGTATATTAGTCTAATAGACATCTATTTGGCTTTTAATGTACGCTCTATTCTTCTAGCGAAGGATATGCCCCACATGTTTTATCCTTCCCCACGACTGTGTTGTGCATTAAACTTTTATGTTGGCTTTCCAATATAATTTTATTCCTTTTTTAACAATGTAAAAACATTTTTCTGAAGAAATTCAATTTTATCTCTTTTTGAATTTTGTTTTGAATAATAATTTTGATCCTAAAAACTAAATTTAAGTGGGTAATTTTGAAACTCTCAGTTATGCTATCATCATGCATAAAAGTTGACTTTCAAACAGAGATGATTCGGCATTGCAGGAATATGATTTCGAACTCTCTTTAAAAGTTGTGGAATATCAAGAATTTGAATTTCTTGTTTAACAATATAATAGGGCATGTTTAATTTTTGGAAGCCCTAACTATACTGGTCTCCTCCTATGGGAAATTTGAAATCTCATGTTTATGTGTCCTTGGAATGCAATTTTTGGGGAAAGTGGAAGTCTGAATGTTCCATACTTAGACATTTCCCTGTGTTTTAATTTACAGATTCAGAACTTGGAGCATGAGATCCAAGAGAAGAAAAAGCAAATGGGAGTTTTAGAACAGCGCATTGTTGAGAATGGTGAAGCTTCAGTTGCTAACTCATCATTTGTTGAGATGAATCAGGTCATATATATGCTGCAATTTTATGATTATGTTATTGAATAATATCTAGACCTATCTGTTGTTGACTTCTTTTTTGCAACAGACAGTCATGAAACTGATGGCCCAGAGTAGTGAGAAAGATTTTGAGCTAGAGGTCTGTTCTTCCCTTCACCTTCTTCTTGGTATTTCTATCATGATTTATCAGCTAAAAAGATATTTTATGCTTTGCTTATCCTTCCCCGAATCCCCCCTACCAACCAGCAAAAATCCATTTATAATATCGTATCATTCAGCATTTCGGTTGTCCAAATGCAGATTATAACCGCAGACAATCGTATACTCCAGGAACAACTGCAGAATAAGGTCAAGAATAATGTTTAATCTTTTCCCAAGATATTTCCCCGAGAAGTTCTTTTGTCTACTTCTGTATTTATATCTTTCTTCTGCTTTCGGTTCTATCATTATTATCAGTGTGCTGAAAACAAGGAGTTGCAAGAGAAAATTATTTGCCTGGAACAGCAAATAGCTTCATCCTCTTGGGACAAACCGTTATCCTCTTCCAGACAGAGATCTGATGAATATGCTGACGAATTGAGAAAGAAAATGCAATATAAGGTAAATTGCTGTGACCTGTTAACTTTGGGATCTGTGGTTGTAATTGAATTGGTATTTAAAAGAAGTCTCATTTTCTAATCTGGAAGTGGCACCTGTTTTCGCTTATGGATTTTTATTATTTGTTTCTAAAGAGCAATGTTATTTATCATCGTAATGATGGACATCGATGATGTGCCAATCCATTATCCCTCACATTTCTCTCTCTCTCCTCCCCCTCTCTCATGAAAATTGAATTGCCCAATCCCATTATTCCTCATAAACATCCACATCACTGATGTCTCATCATCATAATAATAAATAGCATTATTCATTTATATATATACTGGTAATTTACTGTTCCAGAACAACATGGCTGTTGCACAAAAAAGAGATAAGAGCATGTTTATACGTTTGGTATTTCAATTCGACAAATGATGTTTCTGCTCTGATCAGGAAATTGAGAATGAGAAACTGAAGTTAGAACATGTTCAGATTTTAGAGGAGAACAGTGGATTATGCGTCCAAAATCAAAAATTGTCTGAGGAAGCCTCTTATGCTAAGGAACTAGCCGCTGCTGCTGCAGTTGAACTGAAGAATTTAGCTGGTGAAGTTACCAAGCTATCGTTGCATAACGCAAACCTTGAAAAAGAATTACAAGCTGCTCGTGAGCTGATGAACTCTAAAAATGGCGGTAATCGCAAATACAGTGATGGCCAAAGGCCTTCTCGCAGAGGTCGGTTCAATGGTCGAGCAAATGATGTTTCTGGAGTATACCGTGATGACTTTGACTCTTGGAACCTTGATCCCAATGATTTAAAAATGGAATTGCATGTAAGGAAACAACGAGAAATTGCTCTTGAGGCTGCCTTGACTGAGAAGGAACTTTCGGAAGACGAGTACAGGAAAAAGGTTGATGAGGCCAAGAAAAGGGAGATGGCTCTGGAGAATGATTTGGCAAACATGTGGGTTCTTGTTGCTCAGCTAAAGAAAGATGGGAGTGTTAACCCAGATTCAAAGATTAATGAGAGGCAGAATGATAACACAGACTGTATAAATGATCTAAAATTGGACGATACTGACCTTAAGGATCCAATCCTTGGTTGGCAAACTCAAGATCATACAACCCAACTTTCTGACATTTCCAAAGAAGAATCTCTTGTTGTCCGCTTGAAGGTAAATTAATTTTCACTCTCTATTCTAAGCGCATGTTTGATAGCTATTTATAATAGGTCAAACAGCTTTTTATCCACACATTTAGTGGAACCTACAAGTACTACCCACTTATCCACCACCCATTTCTATCTATTTATAATTTAAACCAATTATAAGCAACTCCCAAACATGTAATCAATGTTTACATGTCTTCCATGTTTGCATCTGTCCTTTTTTGTTTTCTTTATATTCTAGTTTTTCTTCCTTGTTATTTTATGAACTGAACTTGCCTTTTTTATGATTATTGTCCATTTTTTACCACATCAAGCACAAGGATTTCAAATAGTATATCCTTAACTTCTTCTGGTTGTTATTCCCTGCATCATAATTTGAATTTGTAGTCCTACAGTTCTGAAATAGACCCGGGATTCAAAATTAAAAAAAAAAAAGTTAAAAATAACAAACAAAAAAGAATGTTTATTTGCCTCGTATTTTGGACTATAAAGGTTCCCGTAACTAGCTAATCATCATGCTTGGCAATTGAACAATCTATTATTGGGTTTGTCTGGCTTCTTATACACGGAAACTACATGGTTTTGTTGTGCCTGTTGTATTCATTTAGGCCCGGATTCAAGAGATGAAGGAGAAAGAACTTGGATACACTGGGAATGGAGTTGCAAATTCGCATGTCTGTAAAGTATGTTTTGAATCACCAGCAGCTGCAATGCTTATTCCTTGTCGCCATTTTTGCTGTAAGTTATCTTTATGATCACTAACCTTCTTTCGTTTTCCTTTTTAAGCTTTTCCCAATAAAGCAATAATTATGTTTGTTACTCCTTTGCAGTGTGTAAACCTTGTTCACTTGCATGTTCTGAATGTCCAATCTGCCGAACTAATATTGCAGATAGGATTTTTGCCTTTACTTGACACCCTCTAGAAAAAAGGTGAAGAAAATTCTCCTACTCTGTCTGATTGACCTCTATTGGAGTAGTAATGGACATTGTCTTCGTATATGATACATGACCAGTTCGTTATACATAACTCTTCATTAAAGAAATTTGCAAACTATGATTTCCATTAGATATTATGCCCTTGTTTGGGCTCCATTTTTCTAGAAATTTATTTTGAATCACACATTCTCTCAATAATTTTATACTTAAACTAAAAATTTTTCTTTATTTTTTAACTACACATTATCCAAAAAATTATTATTCCAAAACACATATTCGCCCAAAAGTACTGCATGTATCAAATGGTGAATTTATTCAATATTATGACACAAATTTTGAATTTTCTTAGCAGGGATTTGTCACTATTCGTCTGCTTGGTACTCTCCTCAAGAGTTTTAGGTGCCATTTCATTAGTTAATTTATGTGTAACTTGTTAAATGGTATATCATTGTTTTCTCTATGAGAAACGCGGCCGGGATGTGTGTATGTGAACATGGTAAATTTGAAGTTCGCGGGTGCGTCCTGATGTTTCCTTCGGGTTTGTAATGTACAGAACAGTACATATCTTGAGTAATGTAATCCCAGTTTGTATAAATCATGGTTTATACATTATAGTTTTAACTCTTTTTAAAAGGAAAGAGAAGGGTTTTTTTTTTCTCTCCCACTATTTGGTTCCTCTTGATTATTTTAACCAGACGCCACTGGGTCGTATTCTACTTTGGTTTGTGGGTAACCCAAATTACGGTAGATGTAGTAATGAATTGAAAAAGTTGTATTAATTTGTTTAGAGGACGTAAAAGAAAGACTTACTAGTCCAAAGGTACGTAGGAACTTTTCACCATAACTAGTGTGGTTAA
>CAIGRP010112945.1:0-14108 GCA_903798385.1 Fraxinus cuspidata | reverse complement strand
AAATACTATCTTAAAGTTAAGCCCAAAATTAAGGTGATCTAATAAATAATTAAGTAATTGGGCATTGGACATTTAAATAAAGTGTGGACCGGACTATATGTGTAGAGACCGGATCCATTAGAGTTTGTATTTGACGACTGGTCGAATACATATGGAATTATATATAGGGTTATGGTCCCCAATTCATATGTCAAAATTCTCATTCTTTGTGCCATCCCATTAACACGAGAATACAAGAGAAAACATATTGAAGAAGAAGATCCATAAACCCACAATCGAGAATGAAAAAAAAAGATTGGAGTAATTAAACTAAAGATCAAGATTCAAGACAAAAATGTATGAATCAAGATATGTTCCGCGTTAATTAATTTCTTGGTAATTTGACATGAAGATATTGACGAATTTATAAAGTTTAAGTTTCATGTAAAGTTTCAACATATAAGACTCGAGGTAAGTGGCCACCTAAGGCCTTTTCAATTTACTTGATAATGTTTTCTCTAACATGCTCACTAATTGAAGGTGTCATTGGTTGTGGACACATTTGTGAAGTATAAACAAATTTAAAGATAGATAGATATGATTGTATTTTATAAAGTTCTAAAAGAAAGGGACATTTGGTGGTGGTTCGACCCTTAGAAGGTGATGAGTTTTGGAGAATATATGTATGAAGATGATGGCAATGAAAAAATTGCGCATTAGATATGGATGGTTTGATACGAGTATTTTTATTGACTGAAATCAGGGGACTATTTATACTTTTTATCCTTCGTTTTGATTTCGTCTTATTGAATTTTTTTGCTAAGATTTTAACAAGATATCATTTGATTACTCCAATTTTCTTTGTGCTATTTTCCTCTTTGTACTAACAAGGTGTACAAAAAATAAAATTTTACTTCTAGTTCGAGCACTATGGTTATGAGAGGAAGGGAAATAATCGATGTTCCATTGATTCGGGTAGCTGACTCTACTATTAGACAAATGTTGCAGTTGCGTGCCATGAACTTTAAAACTTCGTAGCAAATTTTGGTTCAGCACAGTGCGGTAGGAGTTGTATTGGGCACAACGTGCAAGGAGCGAT
Source organism: Fraxinus cuspidata (assembly GCA_903798385.1). NCBI lineage: Eukaryota > Viridiplantae > Streptophyta > Magnoliopsida > Lamiales > Oleaceae > Fraxinus > Fraxinus cuspidata. The sequence goes on along the minus strand of CAIGRP010112945.1, from coordinate 13,030 downwards.
TGACTTAGACTAGGGATTGATTGATGGGGATGGTGTTTGGCATGAGAATGATCAAGACATATCCAGAGTGGTCTCTGAATTTTTCTTTGAACTGTTCACCTTTCTCCAATCGAATCTGACCAGCTCTTTAGGCTTTCAGATGACTGGACTCTATCCTTATTCGCGTATCATTTTAGTAGAACCATTATCGGAATCGAAGGTTTGAGATGCACTCTTTCAAATGAGGACTTTCAAGGCAACCTGCCCATACAAATTTCATGAAGCATTCTATAAATGGAATTTGGAAATTGTCGATCTTTATGTTACAAAACTCTTCTTTGATGTTCTAAACGGTGGCAGGTATCTTAAATCAGTTAATGACATTTGGTGCTTATCCCAAAAGTTAAATGTCCTAGAAGCATCATTGAATCCCAACCGATAATTCTATTCAGTGTAATACTCAAGGTCGTTGCCAAGACCTTAGGGAATCGACTAAAACATGTACAAGATATTATGAGAAATGTCATTTTTATACTCCGAAGTGTACATCATGACATTATCTTTTTTTTGAAAAAATTGTTGGAGAGAAAACTGTTATTTTTTTGTTGTTTTTAAATTGTCAAATGACAGTTTGTCACATAAAAAATTGTCAAAACTGGTGTACACTTTGGTATATACCAAGCATGATTGAGATATTATATCCTTATTCCAGATTACTTTTGTTCCCGAGCAGCAGATTACATACAACATTATTGCAGCATTTGAACTTATTTGAAGCTCGATTTAAGCAAAGCTTATGATAGTGGTGGGGATTTTCTACTATATGTTATGAAGCATATTGGTTCTTAGAACGTTGGTGCCATTTGATTAGAGAGTGCACTTCAACCTCCTCATTTGCATTTCCCTATTAATGGTGTTCCTCAAGTTTAGGTTGTGCCCTCCCAATGGCATACGATAAGGTTGCCGGTCTCTCCATACATAATAATATTTAAGGCTCATCCAAAATGTTACAGTGAGTGGAGATCAATGGTGTCTTTTGGGGCTTCAGAGTTCATTTCAGGAACCACATGTGAGCCACCTCTTTTTTGCTGATGAGATTTTGGTATTTTGTTGTTTAAATTCTAATGATTGTCGGTTATCAAAGAGATACTGGAGACATGGGCTTGCCTTGGGTCAAAAGGCGAATCTTATGAAGTCGATTATGACTTTCAACATAAACATACTTGAGGATACCCAATAATCCATTTTGGACTTACTTTGCTTAGAAGGAACCCAAGTGCATAGTAAGTATCTTAAACTTTCATCAATGATTGGGTACCATAAGAAATGAGTTTTTGATAGGGTTAGGGAGAAGATGCATCAGAAACTACAGTTATGTCACAAAATTTAGGTTAATTACCCCATCCATCACTAATCTTTACCAATATTTTTCACTAGGTCATTGAACTTAAAAAAATTATGCAGTTAGTCACTAAAATTTAGAATTTGCAACCCATCCATCACCGAACGATCTTCTGTTAAACAACTTGACAATTTTGATGATGTGGCGGACGAAATTCATGACGTCCCACATTTGTATAAGTGATTCAGAACAAAGTCGGAGTTACCATGAGATGTGCCATTGAGGACTTGGTCCTTAAGCTCTTTGGCAAGGGACCATCGTCCAAACTTCCTAGAAGTTAGATTTCTACACCTTCATCTAGTCCTTCTATCACAGCTTCTGTGCAAGATAAGGTGAAGGCACATATATGGAGTAACATAGATGACATGGGTCTAGGAATTTTCTTGTAGAACATAGAGACAGATGTACCTTCACTCAGTGGTTCACTGCGCATGTAGGATATTTGGCAGCAACGAGCACCATAAGATTAGACGTACCTGCATTTATCCCGACACAGATAGTCTATTCTACCTAGGTGAGACCCTTTTCCTAGATGGGACCCTTCTTCAGTGAGTGAGCCTGATTATGCAGATTACTATGATCCCGAAATGTATCAATCCAGACGGATGACCTGGTCGATGACTTTAACTTACCACTTGAAGATTTATACTCGGGAGTACCCTTGAGTAGTCTTCACTCAGTCAATGTACACATTTCATTTGCTATTGTTTTGATTTAGTTTTGAGATATTTGTTTCATTTTTCATTTACTGGAGGTCCAGTCAATGTACACATTTCATTTAGTTTTCATTTGCTATTGTTCACTTCGCATGTGCATGTAGGAGATTTGGCAGCAATGAGCACCATGGGATTAGATGTGCCTGCATTTATCCCGACACAAATAGTCTATTCTACCTAGGTGAGACCCTTCTTCAGTAAGTGAGCCCGATTATGTAGACTACTATGATCCCAAAGTGTATCAATCCAGACGGATGACATGGTCGATGACTTTGTCCTACCACTTGAAGATTTATATTCGGGAGTACCCTTGAGCAGTCTTCACTCAGTCAATGTACACATTTCATTTGCTATTGTTTTCATTTAGTTTTGAGATATTTATTGCATTTTTCATTTACTGGAGGTCCATCTATAAGTCTTCCTCCTTTTATGTGTTCTTTCGATTTTTATGATATAAAATAAACCACACTAGTGGCCTTTGCTTAAAAAAGTTATTTAGACCACCTGGTTGCTAGTGAGGAGGAAAACTTTGAATGATGATAGTATTCAAAACACGCTTTTATCACAAAAACATGACACCATAACCCTATTTTGGCCAATCATTTCCCCCCCCTCCAAATTAAGACATTTTCAACCCCGATGTCGGCGATAAATTGAGAGGTAGAGGAGAAATTCACCAGCAAGCCGAAAATCGATGACAAAAGCTACAAATCGCCTCCCAATCAGAAATGAAGACTCCCTAGTTTTTGTTGGGTCTATCCCCTATTTGTTTATTCATCTTTTAGGTTTCGTTGTCTCCCCAAACACCACTATATCTATCCCCTCTTTGTTTTTCATTTCAAATGTTTACTCAATTTATCTTTTGTTTTAGAGTTTTAGCATCCACTGCCAGATACCATTTCTTTCACTGCCAAACCTAGTTCCCTAAAAATATATAGTAACCCATATTTCTAAGAGGAGAGTAGTACTCTATGTGAGAACAATGGCGTCTAATGATCAGAAACTCCCACCACAGAAACCATAAATTTAGCTAGGAAAAAAACATGTAATGGACCCAACTCCGTAGTCTGCTATCCCTAGAATATAAACTTGATAACAAGCTTCATGTATGTACACAAAAAACTTCTCTATAAAAGATTTTTATTTTTAAATCATTTTGTGCACTGTGCAGGGTAAAGTGGCTTTAGGGACTGAAGGTGATTTGGGCATTGGGCGAGCTACGTGCCACTATGCAATTGGAAAAAACCCAATATTTATACGACTGTAACAAATTGAAAATGTTTGCTGCTCTTTGTTGTCGATTTTGGTTGTTTGTCGACGAATTTCTTCTCAACCTCTCGATTTGTAATCGGCATTGAGGTTGGAAAGTTCTCAAATTGGGAAAAAATGATTGCCCAGAACGGATTTATGGTCTGTCATTTTTGTGTTGTTAATTAACTGATTTATTTATTTATTTATTTTTTTGGAGATGAAAAGTTTTGGACACTATCACCATTCAAAATATTCCACCTTACTAGCAACTCACCCACGTGGCCTGAATTACTTACACAAATGCTCCACATCACGTTTCCGTCCATCACTTCATCAAAATCATCAAATTGTTTAACAGAAATTCGTTCGGTAATGGATGGGGTTGCAATTTCTAAAATTCGGTGACTAACCACATAGTTTTTTTTTAAAGTTCAATGACTTCGTAGAAAATTTTAGTGAAGTTCAGTGATGGATACGGGGTAATTAACCCCAAAATTTTTGATTGGTTGGTTGAAAGGAATTTCTAATTAGAGCAATCTCTCAAGTAATACTAACATACATAATGAGCATTTTCAAGCTACCAACTTGATGTACAATGACTTAACTAGATTAAGTAGTTTGTTCTAGTGACTTGGTAGAAACATTTGGTGAAGTTCAGTGATGGATGGGGGTAAGTAACCCCGAAAATTTTTATTGGTTGGTTGAAAACAAGTTCTAATTAGAGCAGTCACTTAAGTAATACCAAAATACAAAATGAGTGTTTTCAAGCTACCAACTTGATGTACGATGACTTAACTAGATTAAGTAGTTTGTTCTAGTGGTGTAATCGCAATGGAAATGGAAAACTATACAAGTTCACTTAGCGGAAAATGTGCCAACTGAAAGTCAGAGGGTTGGGGGTATAGAGATTTGACTCTTTCTAATCAATCACTTATGGTAAAACAGTCATGACGCATATATGCATGAGATATCCAAGGGTGATAGTTCATACTTTTGTTGGAGCATATTATACTGTAATGAATTGGTAAGGGTCTAGTGTGGCTGGTTGGGGTTGTTGGATCTTTAATTCAATATATTGATAAACAAAACCTTCGATTTCAATCTATCATACACGTCAAAGGATTTCATGTCAAATTATCAAGAATTCTATAAAAGAGAATATATCTGAACCCATGGCGATGAATCAATCGGATTTGAGGTCTTCCATAGACTAATCACGAAACTCAATGGGTTCTCTTCATTGACAGTTCATTGAAAGGGAATGAAGAGATGTACACTATGAATTATTAGCCTTAGAGACTATAATCTTTAAGGTTCTTTATATACTATGTTTCAATTAGAGTCCCATTAACCCCAATTAGTCTAGTAATTGGTAACTTTACATTGCAAATCCCATACCCAATAGATACTTCTAGAGCCCAGTAAATAGTTCACTTAATTTGGCCTTACTTAATTAGGTAGTCTATATAACAATTGTTAATTAAACATATAAACCCTGTTAAGATTTTGGGGTTTCAACTTAAAATATCAACCTTGTTAAGAGAAGTAGCTCAAATCCTTATACATTGGTCTATGTTATCATCTTTATTTGATGTGAAATTTTATCCCTTAACATGCCCCGTAAGATAGTGGCTCATTTGAGCAAACCAATCTTGAAATCCGTATGCTCAATTTTTGAGTCTTAATCAGATCGAATTGCTCGTTGTAGTTTAACGGGCTCTGATACCATGTTAAGATTTTGAGATTCCATCTTAAAATATCAACCTTGTTAAGAGAAGTATCCCAAATCTTTATAAATTATTCTATGTTTTTCATCTTTATTCGATATGAGATTTTATCCCTTAACAAACACATCAAAAGGAAATAATATCCCAACAATCTCTCACTTGTGCTACATATTTTCTGAAGATAATTGTATTCCATAACCTTAAGTATACACTAAATTTGATTTCTTGTCATGAAAAATCTCCTTATTTGTAATCTGGTCTGTTTCCTATACCAACATGAGATTAAAGCAACCTTCGTTACACTTGTTTGGTAACTAGATCCATTAATGACCACCATACCAAATATATTCAATAATATAGATCAAGTATGGATGTGCAGCACGAAATTACATGCAATGTGATCTCAAATATGCCTATTTCTATTTGATCCTTCTTTATTCCACAGTCATATTAGTCTTTACTCTTCCCAATTTTATGTTTAAACCAAAAACATATATTATATATATATGTGTGTGTGTGTGTGCGCGCGTGCGTGCGTGCGTGTGTGACAAATATGTGTCTAATTAAAAGAACATTCAACGAATAAAAACTCATACTAAATCAAAATATTATCAAATAAAACCACACCTATATAAGCAGTATGCTCATGAAAGATTTTAGATGGTTAACCCTTAGTGAGTGATCTACAATCATGGAGTTTGTTCATATATGTTCTATAGACACTATATGACTCTGAACTCTTTTCTTAATAACTAAAAATTTAATGTCTATATGCTTCGACTTTAAAGAACTTCTATTTTTATTCAAATATAGCATTGCTGATTTATTGTCACAGAAAATCTTAAGTGGTCTGTCAATATTAACTATAATTTGTAGCCTAGTGACAAAATTTCGCAGCCATTTCGCCTAATTTGTTGCCTCATAACAAGCACTGAATTCGACTGCCATGATGGAAGGAGCTATGAAAGATTGCTTAGTACTCTTCCAGAAAATAGCACCTCTAGCCAGCAGGTAGACATTGACCGAAGTGGACCTCTTGGTATCTTGGCAACCTGAAAGATCGAAATCAGAATACCCAATGATATCTAATTGTTCTAACTTTCGATATGTGAGCTTGTAGTATTTTGTTATCTGTAAATACCTCATAATCTATTTGGTTGCTTTCCAATGATCTAATCCATGGTTACTCAAATTTATGCTTAACATTCCTACTATGAATGCTCCGGACGTGTACATACTTAAGCACACTAAGGCTTCTTACAATTGATGCATAATGAATCTTTTGCATCTTTTTCCTTTCCATCTCATTTTTAGGTATTGATTAAGACTAAACTTGTCACCCTTAGCAATGAGGATATCTTCTTCTGCATAATCTTTCATGCTATATCTAGCAAGAATCTTTTCAATTTAACTATTTGTTGATAACCCAAAAATATTCTGAGAGCAATCTCGATGTATCTTAATTCCTAGTACAAAAGAGTCGTTCCTAAGATCTTTTATTTCAAATTATTAGTTAGAAATCTCTTGATTTAGTGTAATAAGCCTATATCGCTGCTGGCCAATAGTATGTCATTAACTTAAAGCACTAAGAAGATAAATTTACTCCCACAGAACTTGTGATACACACAATCATCAACTGTACTTACATTAAAATCATACGAGATAATAACTTGATGAAATATGTGATACTATTGACGAGAGGCTTGCTTCTAACCATAGATGGATTTCTTTAGTTTGTAAACCATAACTTTTGGATCATCTGACACAAAGTTTTCTATCTGCGCCATATATATGGTTTCATCATTATTTCCATTGAGAAAAGCAACATTTACATTCGTATGATGTAGCTTTAAATCAAAATGAGCTATAGTGCCATTATTATCCTGCAAAAGTATTTCGTTGAAATTGGAGAGAAAGTCTTTCTGTAATCAATGCATTCTTTTTGAGTAATAACCTTAGCGATTAGATGCGCATTATATATTTCAATATTGCATTTGAATCCCTTTTGATTTTAAATATCCAAATGAGCTATAGTGCCATTATTATCCTGCAAAAGTATTTCGTTGGAAGTTGAGAGAAAAGTTTTCTGTAATAAATGCATTCTTTTTGAATAATAACCTTAGCGACTAGATGCACCTTATATATTTCAATATTGCATTTGAATCCCTTTTGATTTTAAATATTCATTTGCAACCAATGTGCTCCACACCTTCAGGCAACTTGACAATATCCCAAACGTAATTGTCTTTCATGGATTTTATCTCACTATTCATGGCATCAATCCACTTTTTAGAGTGTGAACTTTGTTTGACTTATTGAAAGCTGATTTTTTCATCTTCCATAGACCCTATATCAAACTCATGTTATTGAAGAAATACAATATAATCACTTAAAATCACACTTTGTGGATTGCCTTAATGGCGCTTCCTCTTAAGGTTGTTAAGTTTGCTCTTCAAGGGCATCTTCTTGATTTTGAGAAAAGTTCTTCATTGTTGTCTTAGGTTGTATCTTGAAGCAACAAAGCGGCAAAAATATACAATAATTGATCCCGACTTAGATGATGGTGATATACTCTTTAGAGAATTTCTCTTCAGACAACTTAAAAAGTGGGAATAGAATCTACATATCATATTTGATAAATATAACTTTCCGAAGGGATTAAATATCAAATTTATTGTTTATGGATATATTAGACTAAGATGTGAATACTGTGGTGCATTGCATTATACCAAAAATTGCTTATTATTGGCAACTTCAGAAGAAAAAAGGAAAGTTATCTTCGATGATTCATATGAAGAAGAAGATGACGACGATGACATGATTATGGGAGATATCATCGCCATGCAAAAATATAAAAAGATCGAAGATCAAATAATTTTGGATGAGCCATAACATGCTTATGAATGATCTCTTCATCATTAAATCTGATATATCAACAACTAAAGAATAAGAACGTGTAGAAACCGATGAATTAATCATGGAGGAGCAAAATGAATTAGTGGAATTCAAAGAAGATGGGATTAGCATGCACGCATATAACTTCATTTTTTTTTTTTTGATTGAAGCCATGAGAAGATTGAAGTATTCTTAGTTGAATTTGAATCGGATAATTTAGGCAAGTTACACCATATTCAAGTCGAAAAAGTAACATTTTGGAGGATAGACAAAATATGGTGCAAAGATAATCCACGCAAGCTAATCAAGACCTTCAAAGCAATATTCAAAGTTCCTTGAAAAATCATTGCCCAAAGTCGAGTTTGAGACTATAAATCAAGAACTAAGGCGAGACAACATATTTTTCAAACTCTAAACTATTTAATTTTTCGTAAATGCATTACATATAGAAAGTGGGATTTCATATTACATATAGGCATGTTTTCTTGTTTTTCTTTTTGAAAAAAAAAATAACGGAGTTGACTGTGGGTCAACCACGAGTTTGCAACCCATGGTCCTTACAATTCTCTATTTGCTGCAGTTGAACCATAGCTTTGCAAACCGTGGACAATCGCTATTGACCATATATAAATTTTTTTCTTTTTTGCCATTTTCTTCTTTTTCATTTAGAGAGAGAGACAGAGGAGACCAACAACTTGGGGCTTTCACTTAAAAACTCAGTCAAAGAAGAAATTAGTTTAGAAAGAACAACATCTATCTTTTTTAGTTATATTACCTAAACATACAAAGAAATGAAAAATAAAATTTATAAAGTACTAAAATGTCCTTGTAGGTAAAAAAACATTAATTTCCATAAATACCATTTCAATTCTCATATAGTTCTAATTGAATTTTAGCTTTCATTTCTTCCACAACCGGCTTCGACATCTTTTGTGAACCCTTTTCAAATTTTTATCATCATCTTCTCTACTTCATTAAACCATAAAATCTAATTTTCATTCTCTTGAGCACTCATTTGGTTGAAGTGGGTAATCAAAGCTTATAATATTCTTGTTGAGCATTTGGAGAATGATAAGGTATTTTTAATTTTCTATATTTGGGCTGCTTTCTTTTTCCATTTTTCTGAATAATTTCTTTGTATAGTTGAATGTGTGTTTATGATGTTCATTTGAAAATAATGATTTCGAATTCATTTTATCAATGGATTAGAGATTTGACATGTGTTGCTTTCCAACCTATTTTTTCTATTATTTGAAGTGAAATATACGTTGATAAAAACATGTTTGGCTATTCTATATGTTATTCTACTGTGAAATATAGATTTGATTTTATGCTGTACAAAACGACTTACATATCGTTTTTTTCAATCCATGACGACATACATATCGTTATCAGTATTGTACAAAAATTTGATATTTGATGAAATTTTAAATTTTTTTATGTTAAATTACAATTATGGATACAGTGATTATGATATGGATATTAGTTTACTATCTAGTTGAATATTATTTATCAATTGAAGGTGCATGAAAATGAAAATATGCAGGGAATGTCAAAGGGAAAACAATTTCTTGTGTGAACTTGTATAATAAAGTTAGAGAGATGTTGAAGATTGGTACAATGTTATACGAAGTGGAGATGTCAACTCTTGTCCCTATGATGTCTAAGGCTTCAAAGGTAAGAAACTAGTCTTGTTCTATTTGTATGGGCCAAACTGTAGTGAAACTTAAAGTTGTAATATTCTCGTGACTTGTAATTTTATTATTTTGTACTTACTAGAAGCACAAAATGATTTATTAGATTTTGTAGTCATTGTGCTGTTATCACTTTTGTGCTATTGAAATAAAATTAAAGTCATTTTACGTTGCTCTGTTTATTTTTTTCACATTACATACAAATGATTTTTATATCGTTATAGTTGACGCAAATGTCGTTCTAGTATGAAAAATGTATTGATTCACATATCGACAATTAAAATCGTTCTCGATACATAAAAAGATATTGATGTCGTTCCAATTGACCATTTGCTCTCGGTTGGTAAACAACTTAGAGGCTCACACGCCAACCAAATTTTTTTAGGTTAATGTTTTGATTCCCAAACTTTCATCCTTCATTCAACACATACCTTTTCTCATGCAATTTTCAAAAAATGGCAATAAATAGTAAGTATCAAAATCACGAAATAATGTAACGATATCCATATCATTTCATTACAAATTTGAAAAGATTGAAATTGTTTCAATTAATCATAACTAAAACAACATATATATCATTTTCTTTATTATGTAACGATATTGATATCGTTATGTATCAAACTCATGAAATAACATAACGACATCTATATCGTTTCAGTACAATTTTGACGATATTGATATAGTTTTAGTTCAAATTATAACAATTTTTAGCCAAAACGATATAATAATCATTTTGTATGAAAAGAAATGATATCTATGTCGTGTAGTTATGATTTGAACTGGAAATATTTCAAACTCGTCAAATTTGTACTAAAATGATATGGATGTTATGTTTTTTCGTGGGTTTGATACATAACTATATCATTATCGTTTTAGTAAAATTTTGACGATATTGATATCGTTTCAGTTTAAATCATAACTAAAACGACGTATATATCATTTTAGTTTATATAAAAGATAATTATATCGTTTCTGCTAAAAATAATTGTTCGACCGTCCACGACCACCCGGTATGTATCGACATATGTAGGAAGATTGAAATAGGTTATCAGGTAAGATTGATCTCACTCAAAATAAATTATGGGAACATTTGTGTTCTCATAATTATATACCACATTTGAACTATTCCAACGAAAGAAAGTATCTTCGTTCGTTCTTTCTAAGCAATTCGAGTGATATCAACCCCCTTGATGACCTTTTTCGATCATCTAACGTATGTTGAAGGCATATAGGCGACTGTAGATGATCGAATTGTTTTTTAGCCAAAATGATATCTATGTCGTCGTAGTTATAATTTGAATTGAAGCGATTTCAAACTCATCAAATTTGTACTAAAAAGATATGGGTGTTATTATGTTATTTCATGAATTTGATACATACGATATTTTCATCATTTTACTATAATTTTAACGATATTGATTTCGTTTCAGTTTAAATAAAACGATAATTATACGAAATGAAACGATATCTATGTCGTCATAGTTATGATTTGAATTGAAACGATTTCAAACTCGTCAAATTTGTACTAAAAAGATATGGGTGTTATTATGTTATTTCATGAATTTGATACATACGATATCTTTATTGTTTTACTATAATTTTAACGACATTGATATCGTTTCACTGTAAATAAAACGATAATTGTATCGTTTATGCTAAAAACGATAATTCGATTGTCCATAGTCACCTGGCATGCCTCCAACATACATAAGACGATTGAAGGAGGTCATCAAGTGGGTTGATACTGCTCGAACGACTTATAAAGAGCAAATTGAGATACTTTCTTTAGGTTGGAATAGTTTGATGGTGCTAAACAATTATGAGAATAAAAATGTTCCTAAAGTTTCTTTTGAGTAAGATCGAGCATACTTGATAACCTCTTTTGATCGTCCTATGTATGTTGGAGACATGATTAGCAGTTGTGGATGGTCGAATCATCGTTTTTAGTCAAAACGATATAATTGTCGATTTATATGAAAAGAAACTACTTCAATGTTATTGTAGTTGTTATTTGAATTGGAACAATCTCAATTTCGGAAAATTAGTACTGAAACGACATGGATGTCGTAATGTTATTTCGTGAGTTTGATGCATAATGATATAAATGTCATTACTTGGTATAAGAAATGACGTCTATATCCTTTTAGTTATGATTTAAACTGGAAAGGTCTCAATCTCGTAAAATTTGTATTGAAACAACATGGATATCGTTATGTTGTTCCATCGGTTTCATACATAACGATATCAATGTCGCTGCAGTTATGATTTAAAATAGAACGATATCATTATCGTTCTATATAAAAAGAAATGATATTTATGTCATTTTAGTTATGATTTTAATTGAAACGAGTTCAAACTCAAAAAATTTGTATCGAGACAATATGAATATCGTTATGTTATTCCATGAGTTTGACACATCACGATATCATTGTCGTTCTATATGAAAGAAACAATATCTATATCATGTTAGTTATAATTTTGACTGCAACAAGTTCAATGGTATTACGCGTGAAAAGAAACGATATCTATGTCGTTTTAGTTATGATTTTAATTGAAACGAGTTCAAACTCGAAAAATTTGTATCAAGACGATATAAATATCGTTATGTTATTCCGTGAGTTTGACACATCACGATATCATTGTCGTTCTATATGAAAGAAACGATATCTATATCATGTTAGTTATGAATTTGACTGCAACGAGTTCAATGGCGTTACGCGTGAAAAGAAACGATATCTATGTTGTTTTAGTTATGATTTTGACTGAAATGAGTTCAATGTCATTACGCATAAATGGAAACGATATTTATGTCGTTTTAGTTATGATGACTTCAATATCATTAAGCATGAAACAAACGATATATATGTCATTTTAGTTTTGATTTTAATTGAAATTAAGTCATTGTCGTTACACATGAACTGAAACAATATCTATGTCGTTTTAGTTATGATATGAAGCTGTAATGCTATCATTACCGTAAAAATTTGTAATGAAACAACAAGGATGTTGTTTTCTTATTTCGTGGTTGTTGTGAATAAAATGTACAATTTAGAAAGTGTAAGGACCTGATGTGTAATTTATTGAGGGCCTAATTGAAAGGAAAGTTAAAATTCATTGTGTAAATTGTGCAAGATATATGTGGATGAATCTGGGTTGCAATTACTTGGAGGACAAAATTGAAAAATAAAAATAAAAATCATCTAGGCTCGCACCTAAGCCCGCGAGATGGCGCGTACTTGGGCAGCTACTACGAGTAGCCAATTACAGCGGGTGCGTGCCTTAGCTCATACTGGCGCTCGCCCTGTTTGAAGAATGACTTCAATGTCATTATGTATAGTTATAACGACTTCTATATCGTTATAAAAA
>CAIGRP010112944.1:0-39165 GCA_903798385.1 Fraxinus cuspidata | reverse complement strand
GGGGGGGGGGGGGGGGGGGGGGGGGGGGGGGGGGGGGGGGGGGGGGGGGGGGGGGGGGGGGGGGGGGGGGGGGGGGGGGGGGGGGGGGGAGAGAGAGAGAGAGAAGAAAGAGCAGAGGCTAAGTAGTTAGGATAGGAAATTAGGAAAATCAGAGAAGAAATATGAAATTTGAAATTTTGCTTGAACTTACCTAAAGTCGCGATCATCATAAAGAGATTCAACAGAGATTGGGGCCATTGTGTTGGCACTAAGAATTTCTTTGGTGCGCTTAACTTGTTTCTTCAATTTGGCCATTGCTTTCACATTGTTTCTAATGTCGACCCCATTCCCGAGTTGTTTGTTGAACTCATCTGCAAAGTACTCCACCAGCCGCAGTTCCATATTTTGACCTCCAAGTTCTGCATCCCATCTAACATCTTTCACCTGAAACAACTTATAGAATGTAAAACATCTACAGTAACAGCTAGACAAAAAACTGAAACCCCTTTTTTAATTACACTCGGGATTTTTTTTTCATGGGTCTTGGGTTAGCTCCTATTCATTTTAAACCAAAATAGGACCCAGCTTATATTAGCTTGGCCAGCAATTAGGTCAAATGGCAACTCAAATTTATAGACGAGAAATTAAGACTGAATGTAATTTCAAAGTCCATCCTTTCCTTGTTAATCCATGTTATTTCAAGGGTGCTAAAAATACAGGCCAAATGAGCATGTCTCATCCTTTAAGTAAATTGGTAACACTTAAAAAAATGTAAAATTGAATAAAAATACGTCAAAGAACTCACTTGGAATTGATTAACGGACGTGGTCTTTCCAAACTCTTTTGCATTGTAAGCAGAGAAATAAACCAAAGCAGCATAAGTACTGCTTGCCCCCATGTCATAGAACAACACATGCCTCGACCCATTCGAAAAATCCTTATCAATCCCATACTGCAAGGCTGCTCCCGAATGCTCATTAACTAACGCCAACACATTGATCCCAGCCAAGTCGGCGGCCGTCAGCAGCCTCCTCCTCTCAGCCACCCCCATGTAGGGTGGCACCGTGATGACCAAATCCTTAACGCTACTCCTTGCGTGATTCTCCGCAAGCCCCATTGCGTACTTCAATATCATCGCCACCATCTCCTCAGCCGTAAAGTTATTAAATTCTCCTCCCTCTCCCTCCGTTCTATACACCGCAACGTCCTGGGTTTCATCCGGGATAATTTCGTAACTAAGATACAGGGACTGAAGAAACTTCTGCGTGTAGTTAAAGGGTTTTGAGAGTAGAATCGGGAGGTGGGAATGAACTTTGGTGGGGTAACGAGCAAGGAGACCAAGCGATTCCTCGCCAATTAATCGTGAATTCGCGTGAAAAGCAACGAGAGATGGGGTTTTACGTTTCGACATTTCGTTGATCGCGATCGAAATCGGCGCCTGTCCCGGTTTCAGGTTGACCACGGCGACTTTCAGCCATTCGGATCCCAGATCTATACTCGCAACTGCCGACTGAGATTGAACGGCATTTAGCATGAATAGGGATAGAAATATCCCGAACCGGAATAGGGTATTCGGGTTCGCCATATTTGAACCAGACGGAAGCTTCAGAGTGTGAAATTGGGCGGAAATGGAGGATTATATTTATATATGACTAGAGGGAGTCGAGGTGGAAGTATTTAACGAATAGAAGAATGCCGCGTGTAAGAGAGGACACGTGGAAGAATGTGAATCGCCTGATGTGTTGTTTTGACAGTGTTTGAGTGTCCCAGTGAATTCACGGTGGCTCCATATTGAAATTTTTAGGAACATTTTGTATTAGTATTTAGTAGTCTAAACCTTTGCGAAATATTATAAATTTACTATCTACTTTTTTTTACGTAATCCATCTTCATCCTTTTAATTATGTAGTAAAATTTGTCATTCACTCCATTTTGATCGTTAGCACTTGTTTGTTCAGTATTTATGAGCATATTTTTAGCCAAATTTCGTCTGTTATACGGTGTTGGAATGTATCTTTATTATTAACTGAATGCATGTAAAATTACCATTGTATCCCTCATTATAAAATTCCTTCTTCTTTATAGAATGGCATTTCCAATAAATGGCAAAAATGTGCAGTCAATAATTATTGTAAAGATAAATCTTACGTACCTTTCAATAGACAAAAAATGTATTAATAGTTGGCCAAAATGGCTGCCAAACATAAATGACGAACTTGTTAAACAAAAACAACACGAAAAAAGGGGGGAAAAAATTTAAAATGGGCCTCCTAATCTTTAAAGTGTACAAATAAACTATACTTAAAACAATTAAATACATTAATATAATAAAATAGAAAATTTTATATTCTCCAACCGAACTCATCCACCCACCCCACTCACCCATTCTAATCCTCCCTGACTGGAAACACCACTTTAACATATGCAATCATAACGATGTCAACTCACCAGAAAATCCATTCACAAAAAAATAAAAATAAATTGAAGATGCTATCTTTTTATGTCGACCTTTTTTTGTGAATTAAGATGTTGTTGTCAATATGATTGTATTTGTGAAGATGGTGTTTGACCACAATGAGATTAATAAGGATGGGTTGATTGATGGATGTTGACGGGTGAGTCAACAATCAAGGAAGATGAAATATTTCTAAATTCCTTTTATGTGTTAGGGTGTGTTTGAGTCACGTTATCTTGGAAGAATGTATTCTGAAATAGTAGATTGATGGAAAATGTGTGATTGAAAAATAGGAAAAAATTATTGATGTGATGAAAAATATTATTTTATTGAAGAATGTGTGGTTGAAAATGAGTAAAAGAATGAAAATGAAAATTTTAATGTGTACCAACAGGGGCTTAATATGTATCTAGTTGCCTAAATGAGAATTATTTCTACTTTTTGAAAAGTTACGGACCCTATTTACAAAAAAAATTTCTTTTTTTATTAATTTCTTTTATTATCGTTTGTTTAAAAAGAAGAGCAAATCCTTCACTAATTGTCAAAATAAAGGGAATAAAAAGTTGGATCATGCCATTTGTACAGATTTTTGGTGCTCACTCTTTTGACAGATCTGTGTTAGCAGCTTTCAATTGGTGCAAAAACTGTGTTGTTTTTTAAACATGCCAATGACATAATGCTACGTGGCATTTTGTCGAGTAAAGTGTATAATTTTTCTGTACAAGTAGCATGATCCAAACAAGTTTTGTTGCATAATTAAAGGAATGGGATAGATTATCCTAGAAAAAACGTTGAAGGTAAATTTGTTACATTCCACGTAAGTTGGGGGCCAAAAATGTAAATTTTTCACCAACAGAATTAGCCCCCGTTCGATACTGATTAAAATCTAGATTTTAATATAAATCAAATTCAATAATTAATTTTAACCACTTTTTATTTTATAGGTTCAATAATAGCGTTTCATCAACTTCTAGGAAAATTTATTAAATTTTAATTTTAATCCCACCAAACAAGGCTTAGCATTTGTTTGGATTCGTTTCTTTGGAAAAACATATTTTGTTATAATTATTTTTTAGATAATGTGTAGTTAAAAAGTAAAAAAAAAATGAATTTATATGTAAAATTATTTTATTAAGAAAATGTAAGATTAAAAATAAATCTTAAAAAAATCATAATAATGGAGCTCAAGCAAGAGCTTAGTATTGTATAGATTCACTAGTCAATATTTTTACATTTTTTTGATTTTCCTTAATTTGAAAAAAAAAAAAAATTGGCTTTTGAGAATTCACGTTTTATGTCATTGTTTAATTGAGATTACAATCAAATTTTTAGTAGATTTTGATAAAAGTTATTTTTTTTAAAAATTAATAAAATGCATGCTTGAAAAATTGTGAGTTTCATGAAATATATTATTAAAATTAATTTTTGATTGTAATTTAAATTTAAATAATTATTTTAATTTTATTTTAAAAGGAGACACGGGATTTAATTTAAAGAAGGTCAAGAGCCAAATAAGTTCAAAATCATTTTTGAACTTCAAAAACCATGTTAACCCCCTTTTTACCTCCATTTTAATTTTATTTTGGGAAAAAAATTTTTAAAATAATAATTTTTTGAAGAATGCATAGTTAAGAAACATGAAAAATTTTGAATTTCTTTGTAATGTTATTGAGTGATGTTATTTAACATCAATTTATATGACAATATTGGTTTAATTTTTAATTAAATTTACCACATAATTTCATATAGACGGCATTCTAGCGCCAAGTGCTAAATAATACTCCATTCGTCCTAGTTATTGAAAAAATAATTTTTGTCAAAAAACTTTTTTAATTCATCTTTATTTAATTATTAATAACAAGTAGTAAATTATTATTAGAAGTAATAAAAAAACAAGAATATATTAGTAAACAATCAAAACAAAACATTCTTAATAAAGAAATAAGAGTATATTAGTAAACGATCAAATCAAAATATTCTTAAGCCCGTTTGTTTTGCATTTAATTTTTCATTTTCATTCTTCTACTCATTTTCAATCACACATTTTTCAATAAAATAATATTTTCCATCAGATCAATAACTTTTCATTATTTTTCAACCACATATTCTCTATCAATTTACTATTTTAAAATACATTCTTTCAAAATAATGTGCCTCAAACACACCTTTAATAAAGAAATAAGACTATATAATTGAGGAAAAAAGAAAGCGAATATATATTGTTTGGAGATATTTTATTCGTTCCTCTCCACGTGGCAAACAATTGTGGCGAATTTTTCACGTGGTTGGCCCCCAAAGTCTATTAACTACGCCATAAAGTAGGGACGAGAGGCACCTCCATACCCATTCAAAATCCGTCTTTATTTACTTCTCTCTCTCTCTCTCTCTAGATTTTTTCCCCCTAATTCTTGCTAAAAAAAAATTGCGATCCATTGTTGGCGTAATATTTTGATTTTGTTAATTTTAGAATTGAATTGAAGTTTGGCTGAAGAGTTGGGATTAGGAAATTATTTGGTTAATTTTGCTCTTTGATAGGAAGGGGTAGGTTTTGAAGACGTATGAGCTGGTTGGTAAAGCTGGATTTTTCTTCGAATTCCAACTATTTCATTACCTGCTCTCTCATTTTCATTCTCCATTACTCCAAAACCGTTACCTTCTTGTTAATCCTTTTATTATTAAGATTATCCAAGTTATTATTGAGATTAAATTTTAGTGATCTGAGTAATTTTAGCTTTGGTTGTTATATCAATCGTCACCGATCGTCGTCAAATTGGAATCATGGAGCCTGGGGACAAGAGTAATCGCCAATTGCAAAGAGGTCTGTTCAATTTCATTTATTATTTATTATTATTTTATTATTTTTAATTATTTCTATTTAAATGCTTGTATGTATTTCATTTTTATTTTTTAGATGTTGAAGTGTTCAATTTTGGTTTTTCTTTCTTGAAAGAGGGATTCAATTTTCAGAGTATTTGTTTATATTATTATGTTGCAGGAGAGTCTGACTTTGATTACTTAGACTACTTTTTGTCAACACCACCAGACTTTGAGGTCTTGGTCGGTGATCTTTAATAGCTAATAATGTTTCAGGTCTTTTCAGTACTAAATTACAAGAAAAAAATGAAAAATACTTATATCAACTTGTGAAGAACATCCAATAAAATAAATAACAATATACTTTTAGTTGCACTTAGACGGTTTCTGTAACAATTTTTGGAGCGCGCTTTATCTTACTTGAATCGGACACTGAACAAATTGGGCTCGAATGAACAATAATCTTGGACTGAAGTCGAAGATGAAAATTGATTATAGGGAATAATCAGCGAGGGTCAAAAAATCTATTAGATGAAAACATGGCTTCAACAATCGATGGAAGAAAATGTACACCTGCAATGTAGTTTTGTCATCCATATAAAGAAATAATGACACTATGAACTAGATCAAGCACGGAACATGTGCAATTTAGCTTGATATATTATTATCATTTTTATTAATTTTAATATGAACTTGATCAAGCATGGAACATGTGCAATTTAGCGCTATTTATCATTATCATTTTTATTAATTTTAATTTTTGAGAAACTTCTTTGAACACTATGTTAGATGTCTCATAGCTTTCATCTTTCTTTTTGCGGAAAAGACCAAGATTTGCTCGAGAATTGTCAAATAGCCTCTGAACCAATAAAATATTTCTAAAATTTGTATAAATAGTCTCCCATTTTATTTTTTTCATGGTATACATTTTTGGAAATGTTTTTTAGATAGATACATGGTCCATAGAAGTAAGCAATAGCTATAAGCCTGATACCTCCAACAATACACACTTTTTATTCCTATCATTAATATATATAATTTGGTCAGAGTCTTTGGAATTTGAATAAAATTTGCAGCAGATCACAATATCTTGGTGATCTGAGGGAGTCTGCTCCTAGATCCCGTGCATTTGGAACCATATTTGAGTTGATTGTAGATTATTATTCTTATGATGCATATAGTGGTGGATTTTCATTTGTACCCCCAGAATTGAGATAGACTTTTAAGAATTGAGACGTATGCCCCTTGCAGGCATTTTCCGGTTAATGATAATTAGATTTATAATTCACCTTTTAACGGATCACCTCAACATCCCAGCCTTAAAATCTCTTCTGGGACCAAGTTAAGAATATTGGCCAGTCCGGGGCAATTCGGATGGTACTGGATTTTTGATGAATTTATGATGTTGTTCCTTACAACCCCATGCAAATCCTCCAATTATTTCTTGTCGATATGGTTTGCATTTGGGCCAGTTGCTAACCTTTTGGTGGCAAGGTCCCACTATCATGCTACTCATGTTTTTAAAAACTCATAACTTATTTATGCACTAAAGTCTAAATTTAATTTTGTATGGGGTTGCATGGGTAGCCAGATTTTATTGTACTAAAAGACCACCTGAGACCCTTGGATGGTATTGTATCTTTAACTTAAATCTATGTGGATATCTTTGACAGCATTTGTCTATGTTTTATTTTTTTATTTTGCAATTTATTTCTTTCTTGGTAATTGTTATCCCCGGGGAGAAGTGCAGGAGAGATGGGGCAGATTAACAAAGTCAACTGTAGAGCCTTAGGCATATTGTGACTGGAATACGCTTCAAGTACATTTTAACTGTCAATTGATCTATTAATCAGTGTCCAAGTCGACTTGAATACATGTATATGAACAAACACGTGTACAAGGATATCCATATACAGAACATAATAAAATAATATGCTTCCTCGTCTATATCTGAGGTTGGTTTTGTTGTGTAGCTCTGTGCTATTCAGATGTTGAAAAGAGGGATAGTGCCTCACCATCTGTCATCGTGATAGGTGGTGGCACTGCTGGCATTGCAGCTGCACGAGCTCTTCATGATGCTTCTTTTCGGGTATGTACTGGATGTCTCTGAATGTATGATACTGACAAAAGGATTTTGCTTGGAAAATTTTCAAATTTTATAATTATTTGTAGGTCGTCCTGTTGGAATCGCGGGAGAGAATTGGTGGTCGAGTTCACACTGATTACTCTTTTGGTTTTCCTGTTGACTTGGGTGCATCATGGTAACAATAATGTTATTCTTAAGAAAAGCCTGTTCAGCTTTTTTCTCAAGTTTTTAGATGTCCCCTTGTTCCTTCCAATTATTAATTTCATGTCCATGTTTAAGGTTACATGGTGTGTGCAAGGAGAATCCACTAGCACCTGTTATTGGAAGACTTGGACTACCCCTTTATCGAACTAGTGGCGACAATTCGGTTCTCTATGACCATGACTTAGAGAGGTATTCAAATGGTCCTTAGTTTTGATTGCTCATTTTCAAAAGCATACATGTTACTGTTCTGGGCAAATAATTTTGTTAAGCTTGCTATTTTTTATATAGAGAGAAATATGAATGGGTCACTTTGTAATTAACTCAACAACATTGTGATGGTTTACATTTCATTCAAGCGCATTTTACATTAAGGCAATAATGACTGAGATAGTTTATTTTACATGTAAGAATGAGTTACAATTCTTTGATATTCTTTTTGACAGAAAATAGAAGTAAAAATGGGGTAGAATTTATGTTTTATCAATCTGAGTTTTTTTTTTTTTTTTTTTATGTCAAACCAACTGTACAAGTTGAATATCAGTTGGCAGCTGATATCATATTTTTTTTCAGTTATGGTCTGTTTGATATGGAAGGAAATCAAGTTCCTCAGGAATTAGTCTCGAAGGTTGGTGTGACATTTGAGAGCATCTTGAAAGAAGTATGTTTCTTTGTCTTCTTCTGTTCCTTCTCTCTCACTTCCTTCTTACCGAAGGTGCCTGATAATTTAAAATTATTTGTAGATTAGGGCTGTTATTGATATTTTATATTTTTTCTCATGGAAAAGAAATTGTTTTCCTCTTCATTTGCGCAGACAGATGTAGTAAGACAAGAATTCAGCGAGGACATGTCTATATTCCGTGCTATCTCAATTGTTTTCGAAAGGAGACCAGATTTGAGGTCATGAATGCTTCGCACTATGTTGCTATATGTTTTATTTTCTCTTGAACTAAATAAATTAAAGAAGTAATTTCTCATTACAGGTTGGAGGGACTTGCTCATAAGGTGTTGCAATGGTACCTATGCAGAATGGAAGGCTGGTTTGCAGCAGATGCCGATACCATCTCTCTCAAATGCTGGGATCAGGTTGGTTCTACAACTCAATAGTTGAATGATGGTTTTCTTGAACCATTTCTTTGTAGTTCTATATTCATGATCTAGATTCTTTTGGTGAACATATATATGGTTCTTCAGTGATTTCAGTATTTTATTCTTTTTCTTTCACCAAAACCCTCAAAAGCCAGTTCTCACCTATAAGATGGTTACATTCTCAACATTTTTTGGAAACAACTGTAGCATATGGGATTTTTTTAACATATCAAGGATAAATTGGAAACTAAGAACATGGCAAGAACATGGCCTTGCAGCTTGATTGATAGTTTCTACATCGTCTCATTTATTCTTTTCGATACTCAGGAAGAATTGCTTCCAGGTGGGCATGGGCTTATGATCCGAGGCTATATTCCGGTCATTAATACGCTCGCTAAAGGTCTTGATATCAGACTGGGCCATAGGTGAGATAGAATTATTCATCATGATATTTACTCCTTTTCTCCTGGTACCTAACTGATTTGTTAACTTGTGGCCTTGTTTTTGTTTGTGCACTTCTTAGAGTAACCAAAATAGTTAGACGTTATAATGGAGTGAAAGTAACAGCTGAAGATGGGAGAACATTTATAGCTGATGCTGCCATTGTTGCTGTTCCTCTTGGTGTTCTGAAATCAAATTGCATCAAATTTGAGCCAAGATTACCTGAATGGAAGGAAGCAGCCATCAATGACTTGGGGGTTGGGATTGAAAACAAGATAATTTTGCACTTTGAGAAGGTGTTTTGGCCCAATGTAGAGTTTTTGGGAGTCGTTGCCGAGACTACTTATGAGTGCAGTTATTTTCTTAATCTACACAAGGCCACTGGACATTCTGTCCTTGTTTACATGCCTGCAGGGCAACTAGCCCGTGATATAGAGAAAATGTCGGATGAGGCTGCTGCTAATTTTGCTTTCACACAGCTTAAAAGAATCCTTCCTAATGCTTCTGATCCGGTAATGTTACATTTTATGCTAATTTTGCTTTGTGAAACTTAAGAACTGTTCCAAATGCTTCTGTACTGGAAATGTTAAATGTTATGCTTCTGTAAATGCCATGTGCCTACATCTACAGACGACATACGGACATCCATATAATTTATGTATGTGTGCTTACACATACACAACAAGAAGCTAAGCCTTGTTGCCGATAAATTTGGTGATGGCTGCATGGATTTTTCCCCATTCCATTTTCATTGCTACATGCCCTTGGAAGATCCAGTGCACTAAAATATTTGCCCGTCGCCACGACAAATATGTTAATTTTGGTCTGTATTTCTCTTCTAATCTGTTATACTAGTACGAATCGCTTGTGAATAGGAGCTTCTGTAGATACATCCAAACTATCTAAGATGCCCTTTCACTGGTGCCTCCTAAAATCTCTATATTGGAAAGTACTACTACACATTTATAACATGCTATTCAACCCATTCCTTGTCTTCACTAAAAGCGTCGTGCTTGAATAAAGTACACCAAATACCCTCATCTTGGATATGTCTCGTGAGCTTATTCATGACTATGAAAGATAGGATATGTAGCTTTATTTTGAGAAGGGAAATTGACATGTCGAAGAATTCTGGCACAAAAGGATGAACTTCAAGCACCACCTGGAGTAGGCTATAACTTCATTAGGAGAGATCGCACCTTAATATACCTTTGTACATATGCCACCACAAGTTTTGGAAACTTTTATGTTTGTAGTGTTGGAAAATCGGTGAATCCTTTGGATTTCAAATCCATTATGTTTTATTGTATATGCACCTAGAAGTTCATTGTATTTTATCTATTGTCTTTTTCCTTTCTGGATGAAATCTTCCTATGTTGTACCACTTATAAAAAGGCACACGCATTCATTCTTTTCCTTTCCCCTGCATCTATTGTTTTAATTTGTCCAGTAGATGACAAAAGGAAATGCTTAATCTGTATATTATTTGATTGATGGGTAAGATTTACTAATTTTTTGGTCAGTGAATATGGATTATTAAAACAATGTTGAATTCTTCACCTGTGATGGAAAAGCATCTAATCCTAGAAACAAATATTGAATTCTTGACCTGTGATAGAAAAGCACTAACTGTTAAAAATGTCAATCCTAGAATCAAATTATTATATGCATATATGTAACCTTGCTTACTATATCCTAGAATTCAGGAACTGATTTTTTTTCTTACTGATATTCATTATATATTGCAACCGGTCTTTCATGAACTCTTGACCCATAGCAACTGCAAAACTAGGTTAATAGATAGGAATCAGAATTAATTTTCTTGCTAGAACATCTTATAATGTCTAGATAACATGCGGTGAAAGAGTGCAGATAACACTCAGTTTCTGACACTCCCAATCCCCTCGTGTATAATGCAGATTCAGTATCTCGTTTCTCACTGGGGCACAGACAAAAACTCGCTAGGCTCCTACAGTTATGATACTGTAGGGAAACCTCACGATCTGTACGAGAGGCTTAGGATTCCTGTAGACAACCTATTTTTTGCTGGGGAAGCTACAAGTACGGAATACCCTGGGTCTGTCCATGGTGCATACTCCACTGGATTAATGGCTGCTGAAGACTGCAGAATGCGTGTTCTGGAGCGGTATGGAGAGTTGGATTTGTTCCAGCCAGTC
Source organism: Fraxinus cuspidata (assembly GCA_903798385.1). NCBI lineage: Eukaryota > Viridiplantae > Streptophyta > Magnoliopsida > Lamiales > Oleaceae > Fraxinus > Fraxinus cuspidata. The sequence goes on along the minus strand of CAIGRP010112944.1, from coordinate 27,923 downwards.
ATGGGTGAGGAGAATCCTTTCTCTGTTCCTCTGTTGATATCCCGAATGTAAACCTTAAACATCGTAACATGGGTATTGGCTAACACATCCTGCTGACTGTTTTGTGAGAAATAGTGGGAATAAAAAGATTTCCCCATGAATGATCAAAGCATCAGATGATGTGTAGTCTTTCTTCCCTTGTCATGTTATGGACAACTGAATTATGACATTGTATTAAGCTATTATGGGAACTATGGTGTTTTATTGCTAAACAGATCAGCACGTATGAAACTATTTTATGGTAGCAGGCTTGTATGAAAACTATTATTACAAATAAATGACTTCATTAAGGAGTCGTGGACCTGAACATTTGAATTACGAGTTGGCTACGGTCAATTCTCACATTTTGATGATGCTTAACTTTATTATTTCGAGATTTTTTTTATTTTTTCGACTGATTATTGAGCAGGGTAAAGTATTTTAGATACATTTAATAAAGCAAGGAAATAATGGTTGTATATATTACATAGAGGAAATTGTGGGAAATGTCTAATTTTGATACCCGATTTTGAAAAATAGGAAATTTTGAAGAATGTCCATATTTCATGTGCCATTTTTAAAATTGGCCTAAAATTCCAGACCCGGAATTCCTTTCCGTCGTGATCATTGTGTAAGCAATATGTTCTGTTCATATGCAGCCAAACGAATGATGTCTGAGGGAATCTCGTTCCTCGGCAGTTACCAATAGATATTCCATTGGTGAAGTTACAAGCCTACATGCTTATTCATACATGATGACTCGCGAAATTATAGAAATTAGATAAATATAATAAAATAAAAGATTCAAGACGAATTTGGGAAATTTAAGGCGAGGACCATATTCCCAACCCCGCCTGTTTACTCTTCTCTGCAGCACAATGACATGTCAAGGGCGAGAAATTTGTAATACCTGGAGAAAATCAATCTTGGAATCCACTTGCTCGATAAATTCAACATTGAATAAGATGGAAATATTAACTAATATATAAAGGGCCTGAGCGATTCTTTTAACAAAATTGATATTTTGAAATAGAACCCAAATTTTATTACTTTGAAACAAAAATAAGGAATAAACACTTGATAATTATCATATTAAGTCATGAGAGTGCAAAATATGTCTATGTTTAGTTTGGATAAATATCACGTTTTTCCGTAAATTTTTTTAGAAGTTGATAAAATGAGGGTTGAAATAGGGTAACTTTTATTCTTAGCTCTTGACCAAATCTCAAATAGGCCATTAAACTGTATTGTTCTTATTGAGTCACTGAATTTCAATTAAATTTCAAATTTTACCAGTCGATCACATTCTATCACCTATCTAGCTATAGCATAGCTAATCTTTTACACGATCTCTACATTGTGAATGAAGGTTATGCTAATGGCCTGAGACACGTTTCAAATTTTCACAATTTTATAACATGACATAGTAAATTGACATGCCACGTAATGATTATGTGAGAGATCCATTGTTTTATGATTGTCAATTAAGCATTTTTAACCAATTAGACTGGTGCAATTCGAAACTAAAATTGAAGTTTAGTGACTCAATTGAAACAAAAGTGAAATTCTATAACCTAAATGAACTTTTGGTGAAGTTCAGAGATGGCAAATGAAATTTAATCCTCAAAATATCTAATAGTAGCTCATAACTTGAATACACTCAGTCCTACCCTAGATTAGACGCTGCTACTCCGTCAACCAACTGCCTTAGTCCTTATTTCATAAACCCTAGGGTTTAGTCTTCACTTTCTTTCTTCTCCAAACAGAAACAGAAGAAATCGAAAATGAGCAGCTTATTTCTACTGAGGAAATCTTCCTCATCGAAAAAGCTCGCTCTCGCTGCGTTCAACAGTCTATTCTCTGGGAAATTGATTCCCAGAAATTCCCATATTTCTCCCAAAATTCATAATTATGTCGCCACTTCTAGAGAAAAGGTACCAGTTCCTTCATCTGCACCGTTTTGTTCAGCTACGAGATGTTTTCACGCGGGCCGGGCCTTAAGGGCTGAGTATGCGGTGGCTGATTTATCTGATGCGGATGACAGGAGAGGGTCGAGTGGGGTTGCGGATGATGGGCTCGTGATAGCGAAGCTTGGGATTTCGCAAGAGGTTGTCTCCACTTTGGCTCGTAAGGGTATTACTAAACTCTTCCCCATTCAGGTACGATGAATAGAGAAAACTATTCATGAATATTAGGAAAATCTCAATTTCCATTTTGTAAATGGAAATTCTGACTTTTTCATTGTAAATACGTTTAGGGGCTGAATCTATTGGATTTTTATACTTTCGTGCTTTGATTTGTCATTCAGCAATGGTCTAATTATGGCATTAAGTTACATTTTGATCTCTTTTTGTGTTGATCGATGATTTCATTGACTTTCCTTTTAATCTTATTCTTTGAGTTTTAAAGAAAGGATTAATTTACATTCTCTCTGGGTACAGAGAGCTGTTCTAGAACCAGCAATGCAGGGGCGCGACATGATAGGTCGAGCAAGAACTGGGACTGGAAAGACATTAGCTTTTGGCATTCCAATCATGGATAAGATCATTCAGTACAATGAGAAGCACGGGTTAGTTCTCCTTGATTATAACTATTTTATGTTCATCCTATCTTGAATATTTGATGTTAAGAATTATGAAGTTCTTTTGAGAGACTGTTTTCCATCATTCAGACGAGGAAGGAATCCTTTAGCCTTAATCTTGGCACCAACTAGAGAACTTGCACGTCAAGTGGACAAAGAATTCTATGAAACTGCTCCTGGCTTAGATACTCTATGTGTTTATGGGGGTGTGCCCATTATGCGCCAAATGAGTGCTCTTGACCGAGGCGTTGATATTATTGTTGGTACTCCTGGGCGAGTTATTGATTTGATCAAGAGGGGTTCTTTGAATTTATCAGAAGTGAAGTTTACCGTTCTAGATGAAGCTGATCAAATGCTTAATGTGGGATTTGCTGACGATGTTGAGACTATCTTGGGATACATGACTCAAAAGCATCAGACCATGATGTTTTCAGCTACCATGCCTAAATGGATATTAAAGCTTACGCAGAAGTTCCTAAAGAATCCGGTTACTGTTGATCTTGTGAGAGTGCAGACCTCTGATTTGCTCTTTAGTCCTTAATTGAATTTTATTTATTTTTTGGTTTGGAATTCTGTGTTCAATAGTGTGTCTACTGAATGTACTTATTGAAGTCAAATATGTACTGCAGGTGGGAGATTCTGATCAGAAATTAGCTGAAGGGATTTCCTTATATGCAATTGCGGCAGATATGCGTGAGAAACCAGCAGTTATTGGATCTCTAATAAATGTATGAATTTAAAGTCCATTTCCTTCACCATCCCAATTGTATATTCAATCTGGTTTCCATTGTTTCTATTAATTTTAGTTTATTGCCATAGTCAGTTTCCTCTTCTGACAACCATGTCGTGCCTTTGTTAACAGGAGCATGGGAAAGGAGGTAAATGTATTGTTTTTACCCAAACAAAGCGTGATGCTGATGTTTTGGCGTATGGCCTGCAAAGAAATTTTAAATGTGAAGCCTTGCATGGTGATATCTCACAAAACCAAAGGGAAAGAACTCTGTCTGGCTTCAGAGATGGACGTTTCAATATATTAGTGGCTACCGATGTAGCTGCTCGTGGCCTTGACGTACCAAATGTCGATCTGGTGTGTGTATAATATTTCTTTCATCTTTTTCATTCTTATACATGATTTTACCTGTAAATCATGACTTCCCACAGTGGAGGTTAATAAAGGAAAAAGAACAGATAAAGTGCCAGCTGTTTTGTGTTTTTATTGAAATCCTTACTGCTTCACTTGGGCTAAAGATTAGCACATTAGCTTCTTGTTGTATTATTATAGTGTTTACATTTCATTGTATTAGCACATTTAGACAGAGCTTTGACCCATCCTAAAGTTAACTCGGATGATGGCTCTTATTCTCAAGGTAGTTCATGAATTTCACGATGCTGTTTTTTTTGCCTTTGTGGCACAGTGCTTTGGATCTTTACTTGATAGTCAACATAGATAAAAAGTATTTTTGATAATGATGCTTTACAGTTGAGATTCTTAATCATATAAGATGCAGGTGTGATATTTTTTTTCTTGCTTAGGGGTTTAATTGATGGCAAATGAGGTTTCTTTTGTAGTGTATTCTCGTCTCCATTGTTTTTCTGGTATTTGGGTTCAGATTGAATGTTTTGCTTTTCAGGTGGTACATTATGAGCTTCCAAACTCTTCAGAGATTTTTGTTCATCGGTCTGGGCGAACTGGCCGTGCTGGGAAAAAGGGTACTGCAATTCTCATCTATTCATCCCATCAGTACAGGGATGTCAAGGCTATAGAACGTGAAGTTGGATCCCGGTTTGTTGAGGTAAATTGTTCACTGCCCATTCTGTTTAAATTTTGCTCTGATTTCCTCTTTAGCACTTGTTTTTTAACTTGTGATATGCTTTGAAGCTAGGAAAGCCTTCAACCAGTTTACGACGACAAATAGCAATCTAAGCCTTGCTCCCAATAAATTTGGGGCTGGCCTTTTGAAATCTTAAAAAATATGTATTAGTCATACTGTTTTTAAAATCAATTCCAACTGAAAAGAACGAGACTTCAAAATTGAGCATCCAAAGAAAACGAACATGCCAAGCTGATAAATTTGACAGTGTTTGCATTTTGTGGTTTAATCATATTGAACTGACTTGTTTATAACTAAACTGGCGTGTTAGCTCCCGAGGATTGTAGTTGAAGAGGGAGCTATGGACATGTACCGTGACGTGGATCGTGGCAGCAGTGGGTTTGGTTCTAATAGAAACACAGGTGGCGGCCGGTTTGGTGATTTAGGATTTGGCCGTTCTGGTGGCTCTGGTAATTTTAGGGGTGGTCGTTTTGGAGGATCTGGTTCTGGTCGATCAGGTGGTGGATTTGGTGGACCAAGTTCAGGTCGCTCAGGCAATTTTGGTGGTTTTGGGTCTGGCCGTTCAGGAGGTTTTGGAGACTTGGGTGGTTCAGATCGGAACAGTGGCTTCGGAAACCTTGGTGTTCCAAGTCGGCCAAGTGGTTTTGGGGATTTTGGTTCAGGTCGTTCTAGTGGATTTGGTGATTCAAATTCCAGACACAATACCCGGTCGAGCCGCTTTGGTGACGACAATGATGATGGTGACCGTAAAACAGGGAGGAGATTTTTCTGAAGCTATTTGAGGTGAGTTTGTGTCTTTTAAGATATTGATATTGGTGATATGGAGGAAGTGCTATTAATTTTGTAGCTCGGTCTGGCTCTTTGTAACTTGTTTATGTTTCTTCCAAATTTCTACTTGTCTATGATAAGCTCATCCTTTAATTGCTCTTTACCAATTTCGTCTCCTTTAATTTTCATATTTAATGCTCTCTATGAGCGACCAAATTATGCGGAAGTGTGATTGTCATTGCAACATTTGATTGATTCTACGAAACCACATGAAAAATAAATGATTTAGAACCCTATTGTTATTTGTGGTATGGTCTTGTATTAAGTAGATACATTCTGTAGCCTCATTGGAATTGATCTGAAATTAATTATCGTATGCTTAAACCGACACTGAAGTGCTAACCTATACTCAGGTACCCTTTTCTTCACCTTTGTAAAGGTTTAGCCATTTCTATATGTATCATACATATACTTAAATTATTTTCATTCTTTAGCTTAATCAGTTGTATTTTGTTCAGGTTGTGTGCCTATTGATTAATGCCTGCATTCTATTTACTTTATTCCAGGATAATTTGAAAAATCATAATATCAGATGTGAAGATTATGAAAGGCGGTTATCTAGGATGAACATTGACGCATTTGGTAAACAGCTTCTGGTTTTGAAGAGTTAGCAAGGGCGGACAATACTATATTATATATTTTTGTTTGAAGAAAAGATGGGAAGCAAACCCCGACGATTTGATCATTACTGTGCTAATGAAGGTCTTATGTGTAATCTAATGGTATCTGCTTTTTGTTCATATTTGCTGGTTCTAAGCAGAGTGAATTAGAGAAACAGACTAAATTCCTTCAGAATCAGTGTGGGAGGTGATGATATAGTAGTAGTAGTAGTAGTAGTAGATTAGTGTTCTTTTCGTCGACACACATATCATGTACTGCAACAACTAATATGAGCTTGGTTGTTTATTTAAATAAGTGGTGTTACCGATCTTTATATTGGCATTTAAATTTGAGATATTGAAATATATGTAGTGTACGCAACGGTTGACTGTTCTTGTTGTTCCTCTCAATTCCGAAGGTATGTTTGATACACAATAATGGATAATGGGTAAAGATTTCGACTTCTTTTCTCTTTAACAGTGTCTAATGAGACTTCCTTCAAAAAAATTCGAAGGTGAAATGAAGTGCTTTTCATTTAACAAATTTTTGACTTGCTCTAATTGATTTACACTTATCCAATGGATCATATTGAATCCAAAAGAAAGAAAATATTTAATGGGACCCAAGCTCATGTCTTGGAGATTACACTTTAAAGTCATGACAGTTTGGCACCAATTAAAGCCTCAAAAACCTTATCCTTCATCAAGAATCTGATCTTCCCAATATCCACTTTGTACACATCATCCATTTTCGCCCACAAAGGAACACATCAATCAACACTATCCCACTCCATATCACTCGCGGCACACACCATAATCACAATCACAAGCCAAAGGAAGAGCAGAGAATGGCTACAACTGCATGCTTCTTGAATCCCAATGTACTCTCTACTCGCACCAGATCTTCTTCTCAAGGTTTCGCCCCATCCCTCAAGCCTAGCCAGTTAGTTTGCCGTGCCCAGAAACAGGATGATGACACCAATGCTTTGCCTATATCTCGCAGATTGGCTCTTACTGTTCTAATTGGTGCTGCTGCTATAGGCTCCAAGGTTTCCCCTGCCGATGCAGCCTACGGCCAAGCCGGTAATAATTCAAATCCATACATGTCTGTGGGGGTGACTTTAGATTTAATCTGTTAAATGAACAATTTGAATTATTAACTTGCAGCTAACATCTTTGGGAAGCCAAAGGAAAACACAGATTTCTTGCCTTATGCTGGAGAGGGATTCAAGTTGTCAATTCCCTCAAAGTGGAATCCAAGCAAAGAAAGAGAGTTCCCTGGTCAGGTTCTGAGGTATGAGGACAATTTTGATGCCACCAGCAATATATCTGTTATGGTCACCCCTACTGACAAGAAATCTATCACTGATTTTGGTTCCCCTGAAAAATTCCTCTCCCAGGTAATCATTCCGTAACCATCTCGTCTAAAAATTTAAACTGTATGTTATCTTCAACGCGCATCCCACATATAGGTTAGATTCATATTTAGAGTCTGATACACATGGGAAGAAATTCGAACTCGAAACTGTGTTTACTATCTATAATATTATACTGAATGACCTCGTCTGTATATCATATTCCATGAATACTTGTGTGAGCTAACTAAAATTTTGAAGTGAAAATTTTCAGGTAGACTATCTCCTAGGAAAACAAGCCTACTTCGGGAAAACCGAGTCAGAGGTAAATCACCATTGGATCAGAAACATACCTTATTCCAAGAACAGACCACAGTTATATATGCAGTTTTGAACACTTCATTTCCATATAAATCATCTTATGGAATCTGATTGAAATTAAAATTTTAGGGTGGATTTGATCCCAATGCTGTGGCAACTGCGAACATATTGGAGACAGACACCCCAGTTATTGGTGGAAAACAGTACTATTTCTTGTCGGTTCTGACAAGGACGGCTGATGGAGAGGAGGGCGGCAAACACCAATTGATCTCAGCCAGTGTGTCTGATGGGAAGCTTTACATTTGCAAGGCTCAAGCTGGAGACAAGAGATGGTTCAAAGGTGCAAGGAAATTTGTCGAGAGCGCAGCAACTTCATTCAGTATTGCTTGATATGGGACGTGGAATATTTTCATGTAATTTTACTTATAAATATGATCTTTGGTTAAATGAGTTGCTTGAACTTTGTGAAGAAAGATAATGTGGATAATTGAGCACTCTCTTTATGCATATAAGGAAGTCCTCGTGTTGTTTAGTTAGTTAAGCTATTGGCTGAAATCTCGAACTTTTCCAACAATCCAATCTAACATTTTGAAGAGCAAGAAACTGTGTAGTTCTTTCACTTACTTTTACAAGGAGGCACGGACAATTTGAAAGACAACTATGAGAGGCAAAAAGAAGACGATTGTCCCTCTCTAAGAAGACTCGTTTTGCATATAAGAAAAACGAGTCAATTCCCATCCATGACGGGATTTTACAACTCAAAAAAAAGTGGAAAAAACTTGTACCAAAACATGCAACAATAATGAGAACTCAACTTACTGATGCAAGAAGCAAAAACGTGGAAAAAAGGAAAATGTAGCCGAATATGAAATCATTTTGTTCCAAGTTGGTTGTTGAACTTCCACGTCTATTATAATTTAGTCACTCCGTCCATAGTTTGATTAAAGGAAAAGGCGACATGACAATTTAGTTGACAACCTAGTTGCCCAAGAAAGTATGTAATAGATTGTCACGTCACCTTTACTGTTAATCAAGCTAATGAACATAGATGGAATGACTATCTCGAAATAAAGATTACCAAGTTGAAACAAAATGAAGTTCAGCCGACCAACACGAAATTTCTTTAGAACTTCAATTTACCAGCAGTGTGCTCTTATTGCACGTGTGCATCCATGTGACAGGCATCAACAATTCACAATTTTTCATTCCCATTTTCCATCGTTATCATCAGCCTTTTTGGTCATCAATGGCTTCATATAGAATAAAATATGCCAGCTGACTGAAACGAAGTACACAATTTATTGTCACAGTGAATGCATGTTCACATTCTTGGTTGTAACATGTCAACTGAAATATTGAAGTAAAGAATTTACATAAAGCATTTGTTAATAAATACAATGATAGACTGTGCTTTCTTGTCTCCTACTTCAAGTTCCACCATTGCAATGGTGGATGCCATTACTGTGTCTATCATCGTGATTCAAACTTACCTGATTTAAGCCCCATATGCGAATTGTACGGTCATCACTTGCCGAAGCTAGCATATGAGGATTAGTGGGATTCCAACTAACACAGTTGACTGCCCCAGAATGTCCAGACAACGTGAAAACGAGCTCTCCTGAGACTCGGTGCCATATATAAACCTACAGACGGTGAAACCATTAGCAACTCTCCAAGAGCAGAAATATGCAGTTTTGCATCTATGTTATCAAACGAAACCAGTAAGTATCCTCCAAGAATCCATCAATCTATTTGAACATTTAGACACCTTGAACCATGAAAACTTGATAATGGGATGAGTAAAGTGGAATCAAGGAAAAAGGCCTACATCTCTGTGTGAGAAAAAATAAAGAAAACAAGTATAATGAAAATTCTCATTAAATCATACATAATTTTCGATGAAAAATGCATTTAAAGATTTACTTTCCTATCTATGCTTTTCCACGAAACATCAACCTTAGGTATCTTATTATTTATTATGTGCACAAGGTACCTGCACATACGGTCCACACAATCCTACTTATTATGGACATTCACTCAAATAAAACTTTCCAAAGGAGTCTATCCCTTCCATCCTGTACACTATCCCAAGTAAGAGGCAATTCACCTACCAGTTCTTGTACCTAAACAATTAACATTCTGGATAGCACCCAATTAAAAGGATTTAGGGCATTTATATGCAATCATGATTTTTACAGCTTAGAAAATTATGACCAGGACGGAAGGCTTTCTTCAAATCTTGTCATAACTTAGTTTGCTTAAATGAGCATGATTGTGACCAGCTGAATCATAGACAGGATTATTTCAAGAACTGGGACAGGATATGCCATTCCAATGTGTGGCTACATGAAAATAATGACTTCACAGAATACAGATTCCAACTGTGGTTGTAGTTCAACCTTTATCTGGCACCCTGTTGTAACGAAAGATCGGAATAAGGAAAAATAATATGACCAACTGACCTGTAGACATTTCATCTTGTAACTTCAGCAACTCATAATAATTATTATATACGAAACTCCGTCTAAACTATATACATGCCATAAAACAATAACAGACACTAGAAATGTAAACAGACTCGGACCTTTTAAAATAATTTTAAATTCAATTGACTATTCAACTTTCCATTATTTTCTAAATATCCCTTTGTGGACTTGATATTTTAAGGCCTTTAAGCTATCCTCAACCTACTCACCATGTCCCCCAACAAAGAAAAACAGGGTAAAGAGAAATAGCTAGAAAACATTGTCAAGTATATATTCTCACAAACAATACTTTTTTAACTTCTTTTTTTATGAAGTTTGTGTCACCGTCGCATATACACGAGTGGTATATGTACACAAAATACAGCGTGTAACCTTTAACAAACATATGCATTTCCTCAAGTGGAGGCTAGTAGTGGCAGGGGACTGGTAGTGATGGAGAGCTGTCCGGGAAGGTAACGAATGTTACAATAGTGGTGGGTTGAAATCAGAATGGTGACCGTATAATTTTGTCATGGGGAAGATCATGTTTGGCTAAGCTTACAAAAAGGTACACATACTTCTTAGAAACTTTTTGTTTTCCAAACTCCTGTTTGGATATGATATTTTTTTATTCAAATTAAAACAAAAAAATAACTTAACTTGGAAGTAACTCTTACTTTGGCCCCCAAAATGTTATAGCTTATTTATTTTCAACTATGACCAATAAAAATAATGTATAAAACTTATTTAATTACAAGTATTCCTTTTAAGCTTAGCCAAATATACAAATTGGAGTACATGCACAAGTCTATTACATTACTCATTTCATGTCTGTTTATGTGAATGACTATGACCAAAGTAGTAGCTAATTAGCCATCTAAACATCATTTAGGATATTGGAAATACACCAAGAGCGTACAATTTGAATCTACATTAAAGGTAAAAATCGGTGGCAGCAAGAGTCTGGTCCATTATCTTGGTCTAATAATAGAAGTCTCGAAGTAATGAACACTTCTTGAAGCCCGAAAATATTGGAGAAAAACATTCGCTTCTTGATTACAAGGGCAGGCAAAGCCGCAAAGGTCCTAAATTAAAATCTTGCACTACCCATCTACAAAATTTTGCACATTTCAGGTCCCAATTTAATATGAAATACTTATCCCTTCTCTAACAACTTTAGATGAGGTGATGGAAAATGGAAAGTTTAAAAAAACATATGGAAAATTGCGTGGGAACAAAATAAACTTCAAAAACTTCAAAGAACTACATGTGAAGAGAAATCACCTTTGAGTCCTCACTTCCGCTAGCAATAAATGCTTGATCTAGTCCACCAAAGCAGGACCTTAGAACAAAACGAGAATGTTTGTGACCTTTGAATTTGGCTACTAGATTTATAGCTCCCTCTATATTCCAAAGATGGATCTCTTGGTTTGACAAGCTGACAAGCAAAAACTTGCTGTCTTCAGATAAAGCAAATGATACTATATTTTGACCCTCTTCTATTAATTTCTCAGACAGTGATTCCCATCCAAATAACAGTATCGTAGTCTCTTTACAGACAGTAATAAGCTGTTTCCCATCCCTAGTTATCCCCAAGTCAGATATCCTAATAGTTCTTTGCCCTTTCCAACATTCTACTTCTCTCCCTTCCAGATCCCACATACTGATGCTTTTGTCAGTAACACCAGAAAATATCCTTTTTCCATCTGGAGCCCATCCACAGGAGATAAAACCGAGGCCACTTTTCTCATAGATATGGAGGCATTCACCAGACGTAACATCCCATCGTCTCATTGCCTCCTCCACTCCACAAGTAAGAAGTTGTTGATCATCAGGGCTCCATGAAATATAGGAGACAGGTTTCTGATGACTGGATAATCTATGCATCAAGGAGACTCGGCCATCCAATTTGACCTGATTAAAGCAAGATCTTAGAAGAAATACAACATACATATCTTGAAATAAGTGAGACAATAAGCATTTCTTAGTCTATTTGACATGATTCGGTCCAGACCATATCAACAAAAGAACAAAAATCGAACCAAAGTAAGGCCTTTGGGTAACACACTCAATAGTAGAACACCCAACAAGTCGAAACTCATATTTCTAGATTATTGACAAATATTGGAAAGAATTTAAAGTTAGCTTGATTTTAAGGTTTCCAATCCACTGGGTTATTTGATTCTCTGATAGCATTGTCTTAATTTCCAAAACCGAAGTAGGAATCAGCATTAATATAGAAGTACAGAGAAGTAGATGAAGGAAAGGCCATCAAATGAGCTGATTTAATAGCCAGTGATGTTAAAACTAGAATATGAACAGAAAAGTGATTAAAGGTGAGAAATAAAAAGAAATAAACGGAGTAAAACGATAAACTACCAAGAATAAATGATAATGGTGGGAGCATAAACAATTAGGCATTGCATCAGAACCATCATGATGGTCTCTGATCCTATAGGGTACAGCATATTGGAAGTCAGGAATATCTGATAAAGTTTCCAAAGGAGTTGAGAGTTCAACCCAGTTACAGAATAACTAACTCGAAATAAATACTTTTAATAAAGAAATTGAAATACTCTGTGCATTCTTATAGTTTTGACTAATACTCAATCTAATACATGTTAGAATGGTATTCGATATTATCAATATTTACACTAGAAAAAGGAGCTGCAAATTAATTGCAGGCCGCCCAAGTCATATTGGAAGGGATTCATAGAATTCGGTTTGGTCAATGATCATGCATATTCAATAGGAAGAAGATTAATGGGTGGGTTCTACTATGCATCAAGTAGGTGCATATCAGACCATTTTTTTCTTTATGCTAGTAGTTGTTCAATTCATGTATTTATACCCAGTAAACATACAAAACCTATGAAGTGAAAGGTATTTTTCTCCTTATTTGCTTCCTCTGTCACATTTTCAAGTAATATTTAGGATAGGAAGCTGTGTAAAGAAAAACTTAAAAAATAAAGACTCATCTCAAATATTTCTTCACTGCTATATCTCTTCGAGGAAGACATGCTGCTGTGCATATAATACATGAAAGATTAGGAGTTGAAAATAAGCCCAAGTTTTAAGGCCATGCGTATCATTGCAATTTATCCACTTCGACTGTTCATATAGTTTCATTCTCTTCAGAGCATCACTTGCATCAGAAAGCTTACTTCCTCCTCTTATTAGAACTATATCATAATCCATCAAACTTGTAAAGTAACAATTCAGAAAAAGATACAAACATGGTTGAGTATTAAAAAAAGGAAAAAAACCCGAAAAACATTGATTACTATTGAGGCTGAAATGTACAAGTCAGAATAATGATGCTCTGAAGTTCCAATAACCGTGCTGCTAAACATATTGTACTTTCATGTCCCGTCTTCATTCTCCAATGACTCATCTCACCCAACTAAAATCTGACCCACTCGTGACCTCTTTGAGACACACACACCTAAAACTTTCTTAATTTCATCCATTGGCATTTACCCATTTTGTGCATATGGCTTCAAATATCATTATGTAGCAAAGAAACTTGACAATGGCCCCACCAATGGAACATGTGGAAACATATTATAAGAGCGGATGAGAGGATGACAGATAGACTCTCAATGTCCACCACAAGAGTGGGTAATAGGAAGAAAATACCAACTCTTAATGACCACTGAAACCATAATTAATTGCATTCGAAGTCTGTAATTGGCCGAGCACATGAAATAAAATACCACCATTTTTTCTTTCTTCCCCACCACATGATTTGAAACATAGAATCTCCATGTCTAGACAAAAGTAGGAAAATGGAAACAAAAAAAACATAATAATCATCTTGACTGTAAAGTGTAGATTGTATACATGTAAAAATCACCAAATAATACAATTATCTAATAAGACAGATTTGGTAGGGATCAAAGGTGATAAATGCGAGAAAACCAAATACATATAAAAGAGCAAGGAAAAGACTATATTACCTCCCATATAATCACTAGGCAATCACTGGATGAAGAGGCCAAGTATTTTCCATTGTGAGAAAACTGCAAGAACCAGACTTCGTCACTGTGCTCTTGTAATATCTGGAGTTATTACAAATGATTAAAGGAATCAGTAGTGACAGAGATAAAATAAAATAAATGGGCCAAAATTTTTGCACAATATACCATATAATAGTTTATTGATCATTTAAATTAGGTATAATGGATATATTCCGAAATGAGTTCGAAGACATAGGCATAATTTTTCCTCCATTTCTGCTGCTAACTTTTCATAATTTTAGAATCTAAATGCAAGAGTTCCCATATTTGGATTGTGACACGCTACACCAGCATGACATGCTAAGATGAACACTTCAAAATAATTATTTTACTCAAAACTAACAAGGTAGAATCACATGTGTACCAACAAAGTCTAATCTTCGGAACACTATGAATTTGCAATACAATTTCCAAGAAGGGGTCAATATTGAATAATAAAAAGATCAAAGAATGAAAATGCAACATTTTAGTTGCTATTCGCGTGTTTAAAGCACCATATTTGAAATCCCAACTCCAAATATTATGGTTCTCTAAATAAAATAAATTTTTTCTTCACTTACAATACAAGAATGATGAATGTAACCTAACCTGTAAAGTTTGAGATGGAATCTTATCCTTTCCACACTGATGATCGGTGAACAATGACATCTCCCCAACTGAAGAGTTGTGAAATCTGCATGCATCCCGTTGCAAATCTAGAGCCTGTTCAACAAGATGCACCAACCTTCTTTCAGGAATTATCATTGTTGAAGGAAGAAGCATTTGCAATTCTTCAAGCAACTTTTCACGTGACTTGAGCCTCACTTCTTGATCAGAACTAATATCAAGAACATTTTTTGATGGAGATACAATGCAGGAAGAGAGCTCTCGAACTCTATCTATGTTTATACAGAGAGGTGCAATCTCAGTCCTCAGCGTCTTCAAAGCATCCATGATTTTTTCTCCATCCAGAAGTGCAAAAAATTTCTGCTCTAATATCACAAAAGATGACAATCTAATAACAGTTTCATCCATTAGACCAATCTTATGTAATGTGGCCACACTGTCATCCCATTTACCATCAAGAATTTGCTGCATAAATAAATTTACGACAGAGGATTGCAATGGTATCCCCGACTCTTCTTCTAGATGTGCCCCCGTCTTCTTGAAACCAAGCGAATATAATGCATCAGCTATAATTCGAACAAGTTCGACTTTCTTAACCATCCCTTTTGAACCAACAACTTCATCTTTCCCTTGAGAGGCTAGTGGTTGAGCCATCGAGTCACTCAATGAGAAACTAGCTTGCTCTCTATGGGATGTACCGTTTGAAAGACCTCCTAATGCCCCAGAGGACACTTTCCCACGTTTTGAGGGTGGTTCATCATCCTCTACACCTCCCATTAAATGTACCACTCAGCCCATATATAACACAGCCAGAAAGCTCAATGGTAAAATCCTTATCGTAAGACCTTGGGAGAATCACAAACAATATTCTGCAGAGAACAACGAAGAGAAAGTATATGAATTTGTCAACAAAATGTTCACAACACTTGTGCAAGCATTAAGAGAGGATATCAAAGATTTACATATTATAACATATAACTTTAAAAAAAAAAGTTGTCGCTAGATTTTGACAGGAAACAACTTAGCAAACATCTATTTATGCTTGAGACATAAATAATTAAAAGACGAGATTTCAAATATTTTGGTTACATCAAAAATCAATGGATCAAGCCTAACAATTTAATATCTGAAATAGAATAAAGAAGAATCAAACATTTTCTGTAGAACTCAGAATAAAACTGCAGAAGTTAAGTCAAGCTTGACATCATGAAACTCCAGTGCAGGCAAATCTGGAATTGTGTTTTATTCCAGTTTAAGTGTTTAACTATATCATTTTTAACTAATTTTAGATTACTTTTGTACTTATCTTTCATAAATTGAATAACCACCTTCCTAAACCTCTTAACCTTGGAGAAATGTTGAGAGAATATAGCCAATAAAAAAAATTTATAGCTCCCTTTCTCAATATGCTTTCATTATTGAATTTAACTACAGAATCTTTTCAATTTGAGAATCCAGTCATGTGAAGTGTATATAAACAAATCAGCCAAATTTGGATACTCTGCAATTGACAATTGCCTTTATATTTTGGTTTTTATGAATAGCTTGTTTCAGTATTTTTCTTCTTCAATTTGCAAAGGCTCTAACCACATTGCATTGCAGTACTTAACCACCATTTGTCTCAAATACCAATAATATCTAAACCATAAAAATGTAAAAAATCCTCAGTAGCTCATCGGTTCCTCTAAATACTTTTTAGATCCAGTGCAGCTCAAAAATCAAGACTTAACAAGCCCTTGGTGAACTTCTGCACAACTACTATTGAGGTCACTCACAAAAACAAGGAGAAAACCCGAAATAGCAAATGAATACAAAAATTATAGTTACTGAGCTAGCAGTCATATTTATGGATTGAGCGAGCGTGTAAATATAACTTTCTCGCATCAGAGTTCATATCAGAGACGAACAGATTATAGATGCATTACTCAAACTTCCCATCCAATCAAATTTAGCAAAAAACCATGAAATATAACAAAGAAAAGATGAAAAAATAATATGTTAAACATTGTCAAAGTAGAATAACGATGACCCTCGGGAATTAAACCCATCTCAAATACCATAACAATTAATGAAATAAAGCAGAGAAATAGAAAAATACCAAGAAAATCAACAGATTTTAACAGTATCTGCAAAACCCAGAAAGCGATTTTCGATAATAAGCTAGGCAGAGGCAGTAAAACGCAAATGGGTTAAAAGGTGCAAGGGATAGACCCAAAAGAAAGTTATTTTTAAATTTGTCGGCACGTTAATAGCTAGACTAGGTGAGCAAGCAAGCAAAATCACCCAAATTCAAAGGGGGGTAAAAACTATAAAAGACGAACAATCACGTAGTGATCCATTGTTGATTTTACTGGTTTTTGTTTTCTGAGGATCAAAAGGTAATGTGGAGTGCGAGATGAAGAAACTATTTCAAAGGGGTGTACAGGGTAGGCCTGATATTTTGGGGCCTAATGCCCAACTTCAAACATGCACCCAAGGAATAGGGAAGATTTCACGTTTAGTTTTACCAATTTCAAATTTAAGTGATTATGTTTAAAATTTCAAATCTAAAAAATTTTTAAATTTTATTTTTAAATTAATTAATTAAATATATAAAAGTCACAATTCCATATAATTTGATTACAAATTCCATATAATTGATTACAAATCACAATTTTCATATGTCACAAATTATTTAACAGTCACAATTCAAAACATTTATAGGTCACAATTTGTTCATCGGTCACGAATCATAAATTTATACTCACAATTTATTCGTCGTCACAAATTTATCAAATTAATAAGTCACATGTTATTCATTGGTCACAAATCACAAATTTTATATGTCACAATTTTTTTTACGGTCACAATTCTAAAGATTTATAGGTCACAATTTGTTCATCGCTCACAAATCAAAAATTAAAACGTCACAATTTATTTAGAGGTCACATATCACAAATATTATAAGTTACAACTTATTAGATAGTCACAAATTATCAAATTATCGGTCACAAATTAACAATTTTTTAGGTTAAATATTATTTTTTGGTCACAATTTATATTTTTCATTAGTCGAATGTTGTTTATAGGTCACAAAATAATCAATTTAATGGTCACAAATAACCAAATAATCAGTGACCACCACCAACACTCGTGACTACTGTCTCACCACTATCACCACCAGCATGGCAACTGAAACCCAATCGCCGGAACCACCACCACCTCCAGGCAGCAAACCATCATCAAAAAAATACCGACATTACCATGAACACCACTACCCACCAACAACCACTGCACCACCCCCACAGGACCTCCACCACCCCCATCGTACAACCTAAAAAAATTTTCCAATCCTACCATCATCGCCGCCGCCGTCGCAACACAAATCCACCACCACTGCCCACCGCACCACCCACAGCACACCACCACCACCATCTTTTCTATCTCCATTTACATCACACACAACCACCACCTCACCACAGATAAACCGCAACGCCCACACCGCACACATCCTCCACCACTACATACTACCACCGCCATGCTCACACTGCACACATCCACCGCCACCGCGCATCGCACTACCCACAGCACACAACCACCACCACCTTCTCTATCTCCATTTACACCACACTTAACCAAGACCTCACCACAGATCCACCGCCACCAACATCATTTACACAACCACACGTCGCGACAAAAAGAAAATGGAGAAGGGGAAGAGGAAGAGGGAGAAGAGAGAGAGAGCAGCAGCATCATCATCATCGCTGCACGCGAACATCGCGGCGCTGTGCGACGATCTGGTACAGCGGTGCTGTTGCCGTTGGTCGCCGGAGCCGGATAAACCTTTGTTTTACTCGTTGATGTTGAATTATCATAACAAGAAATTATTTTAGTGTCGGGATTCATCAATACTTCATTACATGTAACATCATAAACTCGTCATTGAAAAATTTTTGATTACGTTATTATTATCTATTCTATACTTAAAATCTTTGAACTCTTGTCTTCATTTTCATTCATTTTATCATAGTTTTTAAATCTGTATTTTCATTCATTGTACCATTGGAAATGAGATTGCTTGTCCCCATTTGGTTGTTGCTATGTTTCACTTATTTTGTTGCATCAGCACGTCATTAACAAATGGGAAGACGTTATTTCAAATGTGATGTCACTTGTAGTGTATTATATTGTCAGCTTTCCATTTGCTACGAGAATTGATGTGTTGAAGTGACAAAAAACAAGTGAATGAATAGCTAAAAACGACATTAGATATCTTATCATGAAGTTAAATCAACTAGTTGGTTAGCCCCTATTTGACAATCATTATCTTAAAACTCAATTTTTTTTTTCAAACTCGTTTTCAATCACATTCTTTTAATAAAATAATTACGTACATAAACCTAAAAATTTTACTTATTTTTTAACCACATATTTTCAAAAACTCACTATTACAAAACACATTTTTTACAATGAATTTGTAGTTTGTTTGTTAGTTGCATACAGTGAATCTCGTCAAACATTTTTTTCTCAAAAATAATGTTACGAATTGTGATTTTAAGAGAATGTATGATTAAAAAGTAAAAAAAAAAATTAGGATTTGCCTGCAATATTGTGTGAATGTGTGGTAGAAAATTGTATATAGAAAAAAAGAGTTTTGAAATAATGATCGTCAAACAATGACTGAATAAGTAAATTACTAAATTCCATATTTAACTTGAAGAAAAGGCTATTCACATTCAATATGTGTAAAATTAAAAAGTATTAATTTACCCATTGGTCAATACATATTTCGTGGTCTCAAGCTCTCAAGGTTATGTTGCATTTGGAATCGTGTTTGGTTCAATAATTCTGAAAATGCATTTTCAAAAACAATGATTAATTTATGTCATAAATTCAAAACGCATTTTTGACATAATAATGCTTTTAGTAAAGAATTTGAAAACACTCCAAATAAGGAAAACAAGCGCTTAAATAAAATTTAAAAAAAATATAAATATAAATTCTAACAAATAATTTTTAAAATTTTTAAAAAATATAAATTTTGAAAAAATAAAATCTAGTTTTCTAAAAAATAAAAAATCGTAAAAATAAAATCATAAAAAATAACAATAGTCCAAGCTCTTAATAATTATTTAAATAAAAATTATAAAATAATATTTAAATGATTACAATAAAAATATTCTTAGTCCATTTCATTAATTTTTACTTCTCTCAAAACAAAAGATTTAAAATGAATTTAAAATTCAAAATTGAGACACAAATCAGAAGGACCATTATATTTTTCCAAACCTCACAAATCAAGTCCTTCATTGTGAAATTTTGAACTCGCGTTTCATTTATTTATTATAATTCTTAAAATTTTTATTCATATAGATTTGCTATTTGATAAGAACCAATAGAGACAATTGACATAAACTTTACAATCTTGCATTGTGGGGTTTTCAAACTCAAGATTAACGAAAAAAACCCCACAAATTGATCCCCTCAATTCTTGTTGCAGTGAGAACATCTCAATCTTTATGCCTAAGAACAACAATACCAATAGATGCTAAACTTCGAGATGCAGATAAATTTGTCGATTAAGGTGATATGAGAATGTGATAGTTCATTTAATTTTTAGATTTGTATTCTATCTTACCTACTATTGTTTTATTCTATACAGATAGTACAACATTTATTATGATGTTATTATGTTCCATTTTTTTGCTCAAGTTTATGCTTGTATTGTAGAATATGATCATACATTTTACTTATAAATAAACCAAAAAAATAAATGACAGAATAAAGGATTTGTGTTGACACGACCAATGCTATCTTTTCTCCTGTTTGCATATTATTTTTTGTTACGCCTCGCCTCCGAGGCTCAAAGAAAAAGTGCCACGTAACAAGTCACGTAGGCAGAAAGTCAACAAGAAAGTCAAACAAAGACCTATGATGTCAAAATACGAAGAGGTCAAACAAGTCGAAGTGCTTGATGAAACGGACATCAAAACCGAAGTCCCTGCTCTACAAGTCGAAGTGCTTGCCGATGCACTGCTTAAGGAAGCAAAGAAAGGAGTTGAAGCTCTCCACTTAGAGAACCACCTCAAAATATCTCTCTGAGGCTCTCAAACTCAACTGGAGCTCATGAAGCAGACGATGTCTCTTGTAATAGATTTGAAGATCTCTTAGAGGTGATTAATGTAACACTTGTAATAAAGTTTGTCAATATGTCAACCTATTGTATAAGGCGACTGACCATTTATCAATGCATTTATTGTATGAATAGACAATGATGTGAAGCCTTAGTAAGGAAGATGAGACCACGTGGTTCAGATCCAACGGTCACAACGTCGGTCAAGACAGTATAAATAGATCCTCTTTGTAATTGAAAATGGGTTGGATGATTGATAGAGAGATGAACATTCACATATTCAAAGAATACACTTGAACTCTAAAAGGAGAGATATTAACATTTCATCTATCTTCCACATATTCCTATTTTTTGTTACACAAATTAGTTTGGTTTTTTATCCGGCAATCGTTGTTAGTGCGGTTTATTTTGTTCCCTCCGCTGGAGCCCGAATATTTTTATCTCTTGCCGCAAAGTACCTCCCGCGTCCATTTCTTCCTTATTACCGCTATTATTCCGATAAGAACGCACCGGAATCGTGCTTGATTTGGCGTGAGTAGACCCGATATTTGTTGACTCATTTCTGGGTATCAACATTTTTTATTGTTAATTCTTTTATTTTTAGTGTTATTAATATGAAGTATTTCATTATTTTATGTTAAGTAGGGTTTTTATTTAAAAAACCATTATGTTCATTGTTAATTTTTTCAAAACTTTTACGAAATGCCCAATCATATTCTAGATGCAAATTCCTAGTGCCACTAACATTGTAGCATCTGGAAAAAGCTCAATATTAGTCTGGGTAATCATTAGAAAGATATGAGATTTCATACTCTCGATACACTATCTTCATAAAATGATACTTTGTTTACTACTCTACGACTTGTTCACGAAATCGTATACTTACTAAATTTTAACGAACACTTGATGATGTATGTTGTTGCAATTACAAAATATTGTGATTTTATAACAGAAAGCATCGCATTATGGTTGACCAAATTTCTTGACACAAAGAAAATAGGCAACCTTGCTTGTACGAGGATTTAGAAAGAATTCTTGGGAATATACATTTTTATTATTTTATAAAATTTGTCTATTCACATTCAATAATTTTGTTGTGATAGTAATCTCTCGAAGATGTGTGATCTAGTTGATTTTTTTTTTCCTTACCTTCGTGCATGAAATAACACTTGACAACTAACATCCTTGCAAACGTAATATTGATGATTAATAATTTTCTATACTATCTTTTCTAATGAACTAGTTAAAGTTGAATGTGCATTACACGTTATTCTAAAATACTTTATAAATGTTGTAAACGTAATATTTGATACCAATTTGTTTAGAGGTTTTGATAAGTCTCAAACAAATTAAAGGAAATAAAATTTAAGACAGATATTTAAGAGAAGAAAATTGTACTCTTAAAACTCAATTTCTATGATTCAATTTTTTTTATGATGGAATATGATAAGTGTATTTTATACACTTATTTGGACTTAAAAATATGAACATTTAATAGTTCTTTTGAACAATTATAGTATAATTTATATTTCATTTATTAAGTGAAACTCGGTGAAAGGAAATTGATTTAAAAGAAAGAAGTGAAAATTAGCGAAAAATAGGCAAGATCCAAAGTTTGGAGACTAAAGTATAAATACTCAAAAGTGGAGTCGAAGCTCACGATGAAGATTCAAGAATGATAGGGATCAATTGGATGCAATTAAAAATAAAAAAGAAGTGAAATATGGACACAAATCAAATTTCAACCGCAAAAGTTTGTTCCAGATTTTTAGCTTAAGATTAAAACCAATTTTTAACCTAGTAAACGTTCAAATTGGAAACAAGTTATTTCAAGTAAAGGAATAGCCCTTTGAGTTGTCTTTCCAATGTATTTGAATCGCCTCAATCGAATATCGGAAGAGAATGCCATGACAAAAACATTGAAGAAGATGCAGAATGGGAACAATGGGTAGTGCCGAGGTGCCACCATGTAGGCGCCTCTCGGGAAAAAGACCAGATTCGTGGCGCCGTGGTGCCATGTACGCTACCCGCCGCTAAAATAGGGTTTTCAAGTGCAATTCATCTTTTTAAAAGTCCAATTCAACTTCAACTCGTCCAAGACTCAAATAAGGCACAAATACAACTCTAGTTCCGCACAATTTGGGGGAGAGAAAAACACATAATAATCAAGATCAAAGAACAAAAGCTAGAATTTGAAAACTTTTGAGGTTGAAGAAAATTCTAAGTGCAAGATCCAATTCTTTTCATGATCAAGATGTCAAAATATGGTTATAAACTCTATACTTTTTGTTTTTCTTTCATTATTATGAATATCTAAATTCATAACTAGGGCAAACAATGTAATTTATGTGTCATCATTTATTTATTTTATTCAAGATTCTTCTAGTTCTTTAAATGCATATGTGTTAATTTTATTAATGAATTTAATGTTTTGAATTCGTTGGCCAATTATTCAATGATTTTGTAAATCCTTTATGAATCGAGATGTGAGTTTTAGAATTAGACCACATAGTAAAATTCGATAATTTAGTATAACGTGTAGAGATACATATACTAATTATTGCGGTCATTAGATGAATTCTTAGAACAAATATTTCGTTTAACTAAAGTTGATCCTTATAGAGATATGAAATTGAATAGTTAATAGACTCAATGAGAACTCGAGAATGGTAAATTGAATACTTTAGAAGAGTTCGACCGAACACTACAATAGTAATTAATCTTGATTGGCGAATTAAAGAAAATCCACAGGTAAAATTGTAAGTCCTAGCATCCTATATTCATTCTTTTAAAACCCAAATTCGACAAATTGTGTACATTAGATAATTTAGTTTTAGTTAGAATAATTTAGACATCAATCACAAAACTTTATTATTTGTTTTCGACCAAATTAAAGTTAAGAATAATTTAATAAATTGTTAGATATTAATTCTCATGGGAACGATATTCGGACTCATTGGTTCATTATATTACTTATTACGATCCATACAATTGCCGGATATAAAAATCGACAACAATTTTTTTTTTATGGAATATTACAAATGAACAACTTTTTTATACTACATCTAGTACATAAGATTTAATTACTAATACATGAACTTCAACACTCATTAAAATTTTTAAATACATGAATAGAATTAAATTCATCTATAATAACTCTAAATTCATGTATATCAAGATTTTTTATAAAATCAAGATTCATTGAATCTAGATTAATGTGAATGTTAATTAATTGAGAATTAATAACACGAAATTCATAGATGACAAGAATTTTGTAGTATTGATTACATATTGAAAAACGAAAAGTAATGTGTTATTAAAATAATTGAATTGTAGTATGATTAAAATCGTCCGAAAAATAATTCTCACTTAATGTGATATTTAATATATTATGGATTATAGATTATATATTAATCCTCGTCCTTTGAGTTCTTTCTTTATAAGGTACAACTTTTTATCATTTAACATATTAATAAATACCAATCACATATTTGCTTTGTTAGTGAATAGAGAAATTAGATAGGATATGATCGTTACATCAATTTTTTCCAAGTTTTTTCGTTAATGGAGGGTAATATTGCTGAAATTGAATGAACAATTTGTTGATCTATCTCATCTTGGTAATTTGATCAGATTGTGTAATTCATTAGATCAGGTATCTCTTTTACTTGATCATATTTGTTTTGTACGAATTTTAAATTTATTAGAATGAAACAATTGTTACTCTTTTTGTGCAATTTTGGATAAGAAATTTCGGTAAACCATTGTATAGACTTGATCTCGAGATGGAGGTGAATCTGCAGCTCTTAGCCTAACGAATATATGAGCCATTGCAATAGGTATGCTTGTCATAGACCTGTAGATTTCAAGCACTGTGTGTGTGACCTTAACGTCTCCTAATTTCTCACCCATCGCAGGCAACATGTTAAGTCGCCCTCCAAACCTAGTGTAGAGGTAAAGTATTTGACAACCAAAAATAAGATTCGGGCAAGACATATTTAAAGTAACAAAAGAAAAATTCGGAGAAGAGGGCTTTACCACTTTGAACTTGGTTAAGTTTCACGAGCCAAATTACACTCCCCCGCACTTTTATGAGTAATTCTATTTATAAATATTGTTAATGGATAACAGTCTACGTAGCACTACTACATTCTCTAATAAAGTTGGAAGGTATTTTAATTCATTGAAGAATGTGACGCTGACCCTACTGCCAGATAGAGAAACCATATTTTATTTCCAGTACACTCAATCTTCTTTTCTTCGTTTTCACCCAGAGAATGAAATGATGTACAATTTCTCTAAAACGCTTCAATTATGGTGTGGTTGTGGTGAATTTGTTCTTAGGTGAGCAGTACCTTTGTTCACTTTGTGTAATCAGTTTCAGGGTTTCTTTGAAAGAAAATCTTGGGTCTAAGGGCTTAATCATTTTGTGGATATTTGTATTATTTTTGCCGGCTTCTAGTGGATTGGAGCGATAATTACTACGGTGTATGCTCAACAGGTGATTAGCCCTATTTTGTGTGAACATCCTGGTCTAAGGGCGAAAAATCTATTATGTTCTTTTAATTTATGTAATTACTTGGTGTTTGTGTTTTGGGACCTGTATGATACCAACATGTTATTTGTCGAATTTGCAATATGTTTGATATGCTGAACACATCTCTCTTCTTGACCTAATCACTTAGTCGAGTCCAAATGTCCAATTCATCATAAAGCGTGTCAATTTTGCATGTACTTCTCATTTTAAGAACTTCAAATTCCCGTAAGGCAAAAGTTAGTGACAAATACAATCTAACCACACAAGCAGATTCACCTCTTAACTCAAGAGTTGCATCTACTTATCGCTACATATTTTTACTATTACAAAGATTTCACCTCTCCATCTATATATATCCACCAAAAATTCTCGTCTAATATTTTTGTTATATAGTAAGAATATTAAGACAACCTACGAGCGTATGAAAGGGAAAAAGTGTACAATAAAATTAGACTCCACGTAACAACTTTGGTGGAAAGATCCTCGTTCGGCAGACAATCTCTTATAATTTGAGATGGGAATCATAACACAATCAATTTGATCCCCAGATTAAATCGGAGACAAACACCTGCTAAAAGAAAAGTTGATATAATATAAACCAACTTAAGACTCAAGAAGGTCGAAAAGACACTTGAATGGATATTTTACCCCAGCTAAATTCATTTACATCTAAACAAACCTGAGGAAACAAAGAACAAGTCATAATTTTGGCTAGAGTACATGATATCAGAAAAATAAAGGAATTTGGAATTGCTTCACAATCAATCCACTTTCATTCCAACTCTTGCCAATCGAAATTCACAATGTCAAACATTATATTACCGGTTATATGCTTCCAGTCACTATGTACATCAGAAGAGATAAACAAGAAAGCACAAAATAGCATAGTTATAGGAGAAAGGAACCTATAAGGAACTTTCGAAGTTTTAAGGTTAAAAAGGTTGATTAATAACCTTTTTTTTTCCCTTTTGAATTTTACCAATCCTTGGAGAAGACGAGCAAGAGGAAGACGAGGATAAGTTTGTCCAGTTATTTTCAGTCATGTCTTTGCTAAATGCCTTCATCACATCTTCCTTGAGTTCCATGTAGCGCATTTTTTTCATCCTCTGTTCCTCTGGAGTGCCGTTCTCCAGTAACGTAGTACCTATAGTATCATCCTCCAAGAGCTTATCCAGAACTATTGTGCAGTTGGGGAAGAAGCGTCGGGCTGTCTCAACTGCCATCAAGGAAGAGAGAGAGAATGATTTAAATATCACACAGTATCTGAAATCTTAAGTTGCTTTCGTTGTACAAGTCTTAAACCAATATGTTAAAAGATAGGAAATACAGTTTTTGACCTTGTTTCCAATATTTCTTTTATATCAACTGGTTCTTAAACTTGTCATAAGGTTCTGTTCTTACTGACCGGTTTTTTACTTTATTTCAGAGTTATTTTTTTATTGACTGGTTCTTGACCCTTCCTAAGGTTCTCAGAGATTATTTCCATAATACTTTGATTGCGTTATTAGTATATTTTGTAAACCTATAAATTGGGTCATTCTCTTCGTAGTTTTTAGACAAAAGAGTTGTACAAAGTTTATTAACCTCCTGTTCTTAACATAATTAAAAAAACATTGAACAGTACTTGTAAAGCAACTAAAGACATCAGTCAACTTCTTTCATTTTTTCTCAAAGCTCTTCAGGAGGAGGAGTGAAACTTAGCCCTTGTTTGATTCGCATTATTTTCAAAATATATTTTCTTCTCTTCTTTTCAGCCACACGTTCTTCAATAAAATAATATTACATGCAAATTCAAAACTTTTTTCCTCATTTTTCAACCACACATTCTCCAACAATCTACTGTTTCAAAATGCATTCAGAAAAAATGGGATCAAAAAAGCTTTTAATATGCTTTTGAAACCTTCTAGCAATTTTGACTTGAATCACATGATGGTGTCTCAATTTTGATTTACAATAGGCTGATCTCAGGTATAAATGAACATTCAACACACCGCCACCAAGAATGGTAACAAAATAGAAAGCAAGCGACACAAGATTTATGTGGTTTGGTTGAGCAATGGGAGATGAGAAAAAAATTTAAAACATGGAAATAAAATTGAAGAAAAGTCTGAAATCCCAAGACCCCATATGACTATCTACGGTACACCCAAGAAATAAAACCTCAAATCCATATATAGGCACAAATTCCTGAACCTCGACTACTCTCTGCAAAACATGGCTCGTTGCTGATTAACTGAGCCTAAAGATTCAAGAGATACTCAATATTTCCTCTTCAGAATCCTTTTCATCCCCCAAGAGACAGTTTTCTGCTCAAATTTTGACACTGAAAAAGAGATTCTGGAAAACCTTCACTAAGCTGCAAAATCACATCCTGTTTTTATCTAGATCAATTTTATCGCATAGAAGAATATTTCAAATGAAGATGGGGAACATACCAAGAAATTACTGGAAAACATAGAGAGAGAGAGAAATGAGATGGGAATCAATACAGAGGTAACTAGTCAAGGATTTGAGGGAAAACACGAGCTTGAATGCAAAAAGCAAGTACCATGCATGATCCAAGAGTCAAAAGAGTGAGCTTATCACAACATCTGAATTCTAAAGCCTGTCATCTGATAATGGATTATTTTTATACTTCTATTCACTTCTA
>CAIGRP010112930.1:0-17052 GCA_903798385.1 Fraxinus cuspidata | reverse complement strand
TTGCAACGTTTTTTGAACGTTGCGAAAAGTTCACTTTTGACAATGTTTTGTGAATGTTGCGAAAAATTGACTTTTAGCAACATTTTCTGGACGTTGCGAAAAGTTTTGTACTTTTTTCCCAAATTAAATTATATATGGGCTCAAATGATAGAAACCAAAAATAACCCAAACCCTAAACTAATTCACGCCTCCCTCCATTCATTCATCTTCAACAAAATCCCGCCATTCACGCCTCCCTAATCTTATCTACCTTACAATTACTCTCTAAACCTTCCTCTCGTTTGCCTTCTTCCAATTCTCCACCACCTCCAGATCATACTCCCCCACTTCAAAATCCTTTGTCATCACCCTGTTCTCATTCACCACTCCCATCCTCTGCACAGTAGGTGGTGGTGGTGGGGGCGGAGCAGACACCGAATTCAAAGTTTTCTAGCTCTCTTCTTGTTGATTTTGCCTGGAACCAAGATGAGAAGAAACCAGGCCATTTAAGATCAAAGACAAATCAAAAGTCTTGTTGAGGTTCAGGGACATGGCAATGGAAGAAGTGGGAGTTTTGGAGATTTGAGAATTGTAGAAAATGAGTTGCCGCAAAGACCCATATGAAAAATACTTTCCAAAATAGAAAAAAATGGTAGAAGTGATTAAAAACCCAGAAGTTTTGATCAAAGTGGCAGATATTTCCATTGTCGCCTCCGCCACCAAGAAGGCCGTCGTGGTCCTCAAGGGCACCTCCAATGTCGAGGGTGTTGTCACACTCACCAAAAAAGCTGAAAGTTAACTCTCTATTTATTCAATTTTGGACCAACTACACGCACTACACTCGAAGATACTTAAATTCAATTTTTATATGCTAATTTAGGTTTTAGATTCTAATTAATTCAATTTTTATATGCTAATATCATATGTTTAATATGTGGACATTGAACACTAGCGCAATATTTCATACATGGATGTTCAATTGAACTTTTGTACATCTTCAGGGGAATCATAGCTGAAAGTGAAGATATTATACGAGCTTCCGCTACTGCCTTGGGAAAGCATGGATTTATTAATTACTTTGGCTTGCAGGTCATTCCTGGATTTACCCCCTCTTGAAAATTATACCTTTATGTACTCTGTTTTTCATGCTGCTTCTATTCTCTTCATACATGAAATAAGATAGATTAGAAGAATTTGAGGTGGAGGTAACTATTGTTTCCTAGCCATTTGGTAATTGATTGACGGTGGTGTGGAACCTGAAGGAGGATAATGCAAAGGCCTTTGATATAGTAGATTCCTAGATGCAAATTTGTTCAGGATGTGAAACAAATTAAAAAATTGCCAAGTCTAATCCAGTATACAACTTTAGAAGGTTTCAAGTAAAAATTAACGAAAAAGATTGTAAATTATGTACGATAGTCCTCGATTAACCCCTCCCTTCCTCCTCCCTCTGTCAAATCTTGGGTGGAATTGCACCAGAAATTTAGATTATGGTACAATTTCAATTTCTATTAAAGATTTGGAAACTAAGTTAATGTCTTGGAAGCTTTACTCGAGCTTACATAGATTTCAGGGAACTAGAAATGTGAATGTATACTGCTTGTTAGTCTTTCATCGAGCCTTCATTGAGTTAAGTTTTACATGAGCTTTTGATAGGCTACATCAATCCAAAAAGGCTAGATGTTTGTGCCAATGGGAGGAATGCATAACCTTTTTTTGGATTTTGATGACACCTGTTTCAAGATTTAGAGCATTCGTTGTAATAATGATGTGTTATGTATTCAGAGGTTTGGAAGCAGTTCTGTACCAACTCATCTTGTTGGAGCAACTTTACTTCGTGGGGATTGGAAAGCTGCGGTCAGCATGATTCTAGATCCAAGAGAAGGAGATATCCTTATACATTTATTGTCTATGACTTGATATAATTTTTTATCTTCCTATCACTTGCTTGCAGAAGAGCTTCTATAATTCTATTGAATTGTCATATAACCATGTTCTCTATAACTTGGATTTTGAATACAAAAAGATGCCACAAGGAAGATGAGGGAATATTACAAGGAGAGTGGAGACATAGAGGGGACCCTAAGACAGTTACCTCGACATCTGGTTGCAGAACGTGCTATTGTAAGTTTTTATTTGTGCAGTGCTTGATAAATCTCTCTTATTTCGGTTTGTGGCGTTAATATGTTACTAAGATTTTTATGTCATGGCCCAAAATTCTGAATATGTACCAACTATAAATTCCAAAGAACTGAAGAAGGAACCATAAATTATCAACCCACTGTGTTTATGCACAACTTATCCTTCTTAGCTTGAGCTTTGCAATATTACATTGAATTTTGTGTTTATTCTCTTGAACCTGATGATTTTTTCAGTTATTGTAGTTTCTACTAAGTAGGCTGCATTACTTCTGAAGTTTAAATTGTGTGCTTACAATAACGACTTGCATTTTTCTCCTTTTTTGTATTTCAGCTCCAGTGTCTAAAAAGGAATCCTGGAAATTACTTACAAGCTTTGATGGGTATACCGAGGACGCTAAGAATGATGTAAGTGATTGTTCCAGTGGAACTATACGTTCTTTCGTGGTGTATGAATTTAATATTTAAGCAACGTTTTTCTTCGTCTGCTGTATGCAAATTATCATTTACTTGATTCTGATCGCACGTGTTTGTGGGATGCATGCTAACTATGGTTCTGCTGGCTAACTGTTTGCATTCAGCATCTTGGTTTTCATTTTCATCATTTTTTAGGAAATGATTTTAGGTTTTGTGCATGAGCTCCACCTTCATTGATTCTGGAGCGTGGGTGCTTGCTTTTGGATCATTAGCATGCTCTGTCTACTTGTTTGAAGTTTTATATGGTAGAATGAGATGATTTATCCAACAATGAAATTAAGAGGACCCTTAGTATTCTACACCGGAAAAATTCGGATGTGGTGGTTGTGGTTGAATATCTTATAAATCAATTTTCATTACATATATTTCAGTTTACATGCTTTTCAATGGTGCTCACCAAATGAAAACAGAAAAATGTGAAAATTAAGAGTCAAGCTAAATGTTGTATTCTGTCACTGACCCCTTGGGAAAGGTTATCACACTTCTGTTGGGGGGTTAACACACTTCAGTTATACAAAGGCTAGGGCACGTTTAGGTCTTCACTTGTTCTCTTCTCTAACCTTCCCCATTTTTTTCTTTCTAGTTGTTATGGTTGCTCCACGTTTAAAACAATAGAAGAAATCTTAAAATGTTTTGAGCTATGAAAAAACCAACTCAAAAAGCTGATACCAGTATAAAAAAGGTCCAGAAAAGCAAGATTATGGAGCGCACACCTCATTTCCTGAGGCTTATGGCGTGTGATTATGTCTAGGCATGAGCCTTGATGAATAGCACCCAAGGCAGCTTCTAGGCTCTTAATTAAGGCCTTACATTAGGTGCGCTTCAAAGTGTAAGCTTCAGGTCCTTGGAAAAAATAGCAAGGAGCTTGCAAGTTAGGGGAGGGTATGGATGGAAGCTTTTGTTAGTTTATTATCTTTTTAGTTGAAACATAAAATTTGAAATTTATGAAGATAATGTTCAACTTTTCAGGTTCATACACAGTTATCAGAGCTACTTGTGGAACAATGCCGCAAGCACAAGAGTACAAAAATACGGTATATAGTTTTCCTTGGTTTCTGTTTGGAGGCTTTTAAGGTCATTCTCTTTTTCTGAAATTGTTGCCAACGTAACTTGGTTTAATAATGAAGCTTTGGCCACACCGTTCATCTCGTTGATGTAACTGATGATGCAGGTTTTAACCAGGTTATCTTGGGTGATTTGGTATACTGCAAAGAACAAGATACCAAGCATGAAACAAGATCCTTGAAACTGGAATTTGAAGATGGTAGTAGCAATGAGGTTGACGTTAATGGTCATTTTGATGATATGTCTGTAACTGAGCTTCTTGCAGAGCAAAGTATGTCAGTGAAGGTAATGTTCTCATGTTGCATATGGGTTCTCTATCACTTTTCGTCTTTTATTGTTGAGACAACAAAGAAGACTGATTAGTATATGTTTTACACTAGTGACGAGAAATGTTAAAAATCTTTTTCAAGTATGTTTTAAAATATTTTCCTTTATGCCAGACGCCATGCTCCAACTTGGCTCCTGCCTATATACCACATGGGACAAACGATTTTGAACTAATCTTGAACAATAGATAATGAAAGAAAAGTAGTCTTAATCAAGATCATTTCCTGATCAATGTACAAAACCTTTATCTAGAGATTAGCTAGAAGTTTACCTTATCACCCTTTGAAATGTGAACAGATAGGTAAGAAAAGTGGGATGGAAATATAATTGTGTGCTAGTTGCACCAGTTTTCTGGCCTAGAGGTTTTGGATATTTAGTTTCTGTATTATATGATTTTCCGTTG
Organism: Fraxinus cuspidata; assembly: GCA_903798385.1. NCBI lineage: Eukaryota > Viridiplantae > Streptophyta > Magnoliopsida > Lamiales > Oleaceae > Fraxinus > Fraxinus cuspidata. Next base: position 12,663 of record CAIGRP010112930.1, on the reverse strand, counting down.
CTGTTGTTGCCTACAATGTGCATTACATCTATGTTTATGTACACAAAGACCAGTTTCAAAAAGTAAAAAAATCTCTATTTCCAATCGAACTGGATTATTAACTTCAGACTTAACTGAGATTTCGACTCCTCCAATCTAGTATAATCTTGATCTTATCTGGAATTAACATCATAATAGACCTCTGTGAACTTTATGACATGATTCTGGAAAAATAATACATTTGAAGTTTCCTCGGACAGATGGTGTTCCTCTAGATTAAGCTACCGACATTTGAAGAGCTCTCAAGAGAGGCTCCCTAAATTGTTTCCACTTAGGATCTCTCCTGTCAACAAAGCCTGCTAGATCTAACCACAATTTCAGACATCATTCCTTGACCTCTAATTACTTATATACACTTAAGATATCCAAACGTGTTTGGGTAGTAACATTTGATAAAACTTCTTCTAGATTGATCTCTCTCATCATCTTAAGACTCATTTTCTTTATTGTTTGCAACCTATTAGGTCTATTGCTACTTGGCTGCGGAAAGTAACAATAATCTTGTTTAGCATCACAAGAAACTGTTTCTCACGCCCTTTGCTTAAGAAAAATGATCCAACTTTTATTTGTGGTTTCTAAGTATCTTGTAAATCCAAGTATGCACTTGCATATGAGGACTCTGAAATTCAGTCCTTCTATCAAACAATGTTCCAAGTGAATGTAGTTCATGTTACATGTCAAATCCACTAATGGACAATGGTATGAGAGGACCAGACTTTTCCTTCTTATCTTGTTCAATTCAATTATGGTGATAGATCCCCTTGTACACTTGGGATGCCTACTTTTATGAAAGCACTATGATACTATGGATATGGACAAATCTTTGGTTAGAGAAAACCATTATACCATTATACACTGTAGTAGGGATTCAACACAACCATGCTGCCTCAGGTCCAAGGATCATATGCACAACTTTTGGAATAAGTCATTGAGAACATTTGAAATGTAGTTGTGCCTAGCTTGAACCCAGTTCAATGAACTCGTTCTCTTACAAGCACCATGATCACTCTGATATCCCCGTCGGTTCTATGAAATTTATCGTCCTATCTAAAGAAGTTGTATAATGTACTAGCAATTACTAGATAATTGGAGACCAGTTGGACTGTTCTGAGACCTTGAACCTTTTCATTATCCAATGTCAAGGAATGCATGTTTATCCTGAAACTTAGATCTATAAACTTATTGATAAAAGATAACAATGAAATATGAGTGAGAGCATCTTACCCAATGATGAGTTTAAACTATGGTAGAAAGTTTGTCTTAGAAATGTCACGTGATCGGCTTTAGGACATATATGATACAACAAACAAGAATAACCTAATGAAAATAGTGCAGCGCAAGTCGAAAGCCAATTTATACGACTAGTAAACTGGATATTCGTTAAGCTAGCGAAAATGACTTTTTTAGATGGTACATTCTATAATTAAAACAATCTTATAAGCACCAAGGATTGAGAATTTGAGATATTTCAGGAGCCAAAATATAATTTTTTTTGATCTTGGCATGTGTTATCTTCTTCTCTCTTATATTGTGATTTGCATGTCATTTATCTTTTTGTGAAATTTAATATCTAATATGGTACCTAATTTTGGACAGGCATTAAATGAGGGTGATATAGTTGCTGGAAATTATTCAGTTGATGATATTGTACTTCCTTTGCCTGGGTAAAATAATCTGAACTTGTACCTAGGTTGAACTGCTAATCCAATTTCTTTTTCTATTTTTTCAGTCATTCACGCATCCATTTTCTTTTTTGTTTGTTGGAGGAAGGGGGAGGGTGGGTGTTATATGTAGTTTTCTGTGGTTTCTTTGACAATGCTGTTACTGCAGGTCAAGGGTTATTTATCCACTGAATGATATTGGGAAAGTTTATCCGGACTTGGCAAAGAAGGTGAGGTTCTCTATAAACTATTCAATGGCTTCTACATTTGATCTCCACATATATATTTGGTGCATGTATGTGTCTAAGGTGACATTATAACTAACGGTATGTTTGTCAAGGTGTTAATAAACAGGGTGTTTATGAATAGGTAAATGAGTGGTGGAGAAATGATTAGTACTTATATGTCTTAAGAAATGTGTGAATGAAAAGTGGATTGACCAAAGGTGTTTTTTGACCAAGGTGTTTATAAACACCATAGAAACATTCGTCCCAACATATGCTAAGATAAACCGTAGCTGTTTGCACTGCTTAATTTTCACTTCGACATTTATTAGTCATGTAAGAAGTCCAATATCAATTAGTTCTGTTCCAGATTTAATTAAATGGGATAGGCATGCATAAGCAGTCACCAAGTGTCTGGTAGGAAGGCTGTACCCACATTATCATTGTTAAGATTGTCTCTTCTCATCCTTATTAGTTTGTTAATTATTATTATTATTATTATTTTTTTTTTTTTTTTTTTATACTGCTCATCAAAAAGCCTGTTCAGTACACGAATGGAGTGGCTTGTCATTTGCTTTCTTAGTGATTTTAATTAGTGCACATCATNTTTTTTTTTTTTGAGACTGCTCATCAAAAAGCCTGTTCAGTACACGAATGGAGTGGCTCGTCATTTGCTTTCTTAGTGATTTTAATTAGTGCACATCATTCTTTCTGAATTTAATACATCAAGGTTGAAACCAGAACCCTTACAGCACATTGAGGCATTAAGACAGGATAACAGAATGAAAATCTGACTATGTTCTGCAAGTGCTGTAAGGATAGGTCATCATCTAGTCCTTCATTGACCAGAAATATTATTTTTTTAATAGCATGTTTGGGAGTTGTTTATAGATGGTCTAAATTAAAAAAAGATAGAAATTTGTAGTGGATAAGTGGGTAGTATTTGGGGGTCCCACGAATTTGTGGATAAAAATTGGTTTGACAAACTATAAACAGATTATAAACAATAGCTAAACAAGAGCTAGATGTTCTTCATCACTGTGCTGTTTGAGATAAATTTAATTGGAAATGATCAGCTGTTCTAAAGTGGATGAAGCCTCCATTTATGACGGAGTTGTTCCATTCTACAAGATATTTTTCATACTGATACCTGGATTCTTTATTTATTCCAAGTCAAAAGAAAATGTTACCGTCTTCTCCAAGAACAATTAAATGCACCCTTCTTTTTTGAATAGGTTAAAAAGCCTGTGTTTTAGAATTCTAGCTCATGACTGACCTACAGTCATTGACTGTGTGGCGTATTCGTGTTTTGAACAAGAATCATTCATGATCTAGCCATACGATTGCAGTGTATGCTAACAACATAGGTACTTTTATTGAGACAGCATCATGGAGGTTCCAGTTAATTTTGTAAGTGAATGTTTTACAATAGTGAACTGGATTCACAGTCGTATCCCTGATTTTCCAACAAAATAATTGCTTAATCACCTTCACATAATGGATATCATTGTTTGGAAAATGATTTTTGGAGAAAAAGAGATGCTTTACTGGTTTTTTTTGGTAGAATATGATATTGACCATATGAGATTTTGAGGTCGAGTTATGAGTAAGTACGGTGTCCAGTTTATCTATTTGACTTATTATAGGGTCATTTCTCCCTCACTGAAGATCGCAGAGATTAATTTTTACTTCACCAGCCATTCGTAACACTCCAATACTCACCAGATAATATACCTTCTCACATGAATAGATAATTGAGATACTACAATAAAATTTTAATTTGATTAATTCAACTTAACAGTTTTCAATCTTGCCACTGGTTTTTTAATAAGCCATACAAGAAAGGTTAAGCTAGGACATTTTTATGCTCATATGCTGTATCTGTGCAATTTCTTCTTGTTGCTTTCAGATAACTTCCTTGTAATGCACCACTAACATACATGTACCAAACTGGGAGCAATGCCTGTAGTATATACCACCTTCAAATAATAGTAACCCAGCTGTAAATACAGTATTTCAAAAAACGCTAACCTTAACAAGAATGAATGAAAATTATAAGAGTATTATCCATTGTTGCCACTACCTCCACTTCCACATCCACCGCCGCCATAATCTAAAAAATTTCACCACTATAGAACACCATGAAAATGCTGATCTAAACCTTTCTTCAGTGAAAAAAAATGCTGTAATTTTCCTCGATTCTTTCTTATTCTTCAAGATGGAAATCCGAACGATGAAGACAGAGGATAGCCTCCCTACCATAATTCATCTTTCCAATTTAAGCTTCATAGAAAAATTTCGAGTCTTTCTAGGTTCTTGAAGTATATCTTAGCTATTCCCAACTATTCTATAACGAATCAAAAACCTATTTGATATCAACTCTGTTTAGGATTGTGGCCTGTTTTTGGTTGTCAAATTTCAAGCAATTTGGGTAAATCTATTCAATCTTAAAGTTTAGTGCAGAATATTGTTTTGAATAAAAAAGGGTATTCAGGCAATTCTTTTTGAGATTATTAATGGTGTTGGAAGAAGGGAATGATGAGCTAGGAAAAATCATGTAGAAGTCTTTTAGCTGATTTAGAAACAGAAGTTGTTTATAGTACTTTCTGATATTATAGGTGTTTTTTATGCCCTTAACCTTTTCTTTTCTGCTAATTTACCCATGTTTACTTGCTAGGATGATATCAGCTTGACGGAGAGTGCACACAATACAAAGTAAGTCTCATTACATTATACTTCTCATTCAGTAAATGGATATTCATATGAAATGATTCTCATTGAAATTGACTTATGGCCTGTGTATAGCACGATTAGGTCCAAGGGGTTTTTTACTTTCTTCATTTAATCCTTATCACTCTTCTGAAAGAGGAAGATTAAAGCATGTGTAAGGAAGGATTGATTCTTCCCACCCTGCCTCCCATCTCATTTCCAACCAAACAAGGGAGGGAGATCCATTCCTCCCCCCTTCCCCCTGTGGTGTGTGTTAAAATCCATGATGCCATGACCTTGGTTGGCTAATTTCACTATCATCTAGAATCTTTTTGGTACAGTTTAATTAATTTGCAATGGCTTCCATAGTAGATTCACTGAGGTCGGCGCATCCAATGACTACTTTCAAATTATTGTTACTACATTTTTGTTGGCAAGTATGCTTAATGTTTTAACCTCTGCAACTATTACTTTCAGGGAGTTCTCGATAACCAATATGACAGGATCCTACAGGCGGTTATTTCAAAAGCCTAAAGATTTTGAATGGTATGTTTGACCCTCACATTTTGGTTCTCATTTGGACTTGTTGGTTGCTGTCAGTGTTGAAACTTTATTTTTCTTTCTTTCTTGGTCAGGGAATTAGTCAAATACACTGATAGAGATATGCCATTGGCAAAAACAGATTGGGACATTATTGCTAATTCAAGGCCCGCAACACAGGGCTGCGATAAAAAGTTGGCTGCAATGATTCAACTTGATTCATTGCCCAAATTGGATAAGTTTGAAGATGCTACTGAGGCTTCAATAGAAAACGAGGGTACAGAAAATGAGACAGGAGGGATGAAACTGGAGGAAACTATAAATGGCCCCACATCACAGGAGAACCAAACGGCTCTCAAGTTGAGCTTTACCCTGCCAGCTTCTAGCTATGCAACTATGGCCATAAGGGAGCTGCTAAAAACATCAACCTCTGTATGTATTAAAGACAACCTGTTCTTTATAGCTTTAAAGGGATCAATTTGATGCAATATGCTATTAAATCATCACACTCATCAATTTTATTGATTTAGGTGACATGCATACACTGTACAAGTAATACCTCCTATGTTTAACAGGTTGCATTTCACAAGGCATTAAACCTGTGAGCACGTTCCCAGACTTTGGAATAATACGAGGCTTTCTGGAAGGAAGCTTCACTCAGGAATGCTTCACTCACGAATGATGTTATTCAATAGATACAGTGATAGAGCTCGATGGTAAGTAGTTCAGTTGCAATTTTGTAGTATAGAAATCACATGCAATTAGGAATGGCAACGGGGATCCCCATTCCTCCGCCCTCGCCTTGATAACCTGAATAACTCGGGAATCCCCGCCCCAGTAGGGGGGGTGGTTCTTTTTCCCTCACTAAATGTATTTCCCATTCTTTGTAATGGCATTAAATATTTTTTGAAGTTAACGTCATTGTATAAACTTTTTCTGCAGCAGATAACAGAATTTGGTTGACTGGAATGTGATGGGTCGACAAGGTAACTTATTTAATATATGATTTTCTTATTGAATGTAACATTTAATTGAAGTTTCTCTCGAACTGATCACGAGGACAAGCACTATCCTGCCTGTATTTAAAATATACTCAAAGCACCCCATAACTCTTGTTTCTTGTTGTAACTTATTGAACACAAGTTTATATTTTTGCCCTTCCACACTTCTGGATGTGCTTGCGCCAGAGCGATAGAACAACTATGCTACGAGTTTTCAGGTGTTTTTACAAGTTTTAACAGTAATTATCTACTACCGGAAGCTACCTCTATTCAGATTTGATAACGGAGAAAATGAACGTTGAGATAACATATTTTATTAGCATTAAAGAAAACGAAGATTTTTTGCCGAAAATCATAAATACTGAATTTCATTAGGTCTCTTGGGTTGTGAACTTGTTATTCTTTATAATATAATTAATATCTCGTTATATTATTTCTTATTAGCAAATGTTAACTAAATTATATAAACATGTTTTTTGGTTGTCCTGATTGGGAACGGTATATCTTGTAGTACTTTTGAGCTACGACGTGTGTGACGTTAAAGGTCAAGAAGAGAATTTCACGAGTGCTGGACACATAATTTTTCTTTTGAAGCTTATGATTGATAACCGTTATTTCAATTTTTTTTAATTATCATACTCATTTTCAATTACACATTTAAACAATACAATATTTTGCATGAAAATTCAAAATTTTTTCTTACTTTTTAACTATACATTCTTAAAAATATATACATGTTATTTGAAACTCTATTCTCTTAAAATAATGGCAGTCAAATATGGGGCCCTAAAAGAAGGGGTCATTAACTTAATTTTTAATTGGTTTGGTATACTAAGCTCATTGATAACTTAAAAATAATATGGTAGCATGATTAAGATTGAATAGACTTTCTAAATATGTAGGGACATTAAAAAATACACATGAAATAATTTTTTAAGCTCTACAAATATATAAAATTTGCTAATTAAATTAGTTGAGCAACAGATCATTTTAATTTAGCGAGGATATAGGAGTATTTTTCATTTCTGTTTGTGCTGGGAACTTTTTTTATTCTTCTTAAATCTACTTCAATTCCATTTTTAAAAATAATATATTTCTATATATTATTTTAAATCCAGAATATCAGCATTCTAATCCGCAATATCAGCACGCAAAGTGCTTACAAGAAAGTCGAGGTTGCTCACACCAAGACAAATTTTGAAAAATTAGAAGAGACTGATATAAGATAGTGTTAATAATTATCCACGATGGCTGGCTACTTGATATGCAACTCTCATAGAGCATCACATCATGGCCACCTACAACTACGAGGCCGTCGCCCCCTACAAGGCTCATAGGCCGTCAATCTCCATGAGGTCCTATACGTTCACATGGGACATCTCCCCCTAAGAAGTCGTCGACCCCCATGTGGCCATCTACATTCACACAAGCCGCCTACTACCGTGCAACCAATGTTGTATTTAACCATACAAATAGCAATGAGTTGGACGAAAACCACCCAACAACGAACATGGGCATAACCAACCACTTGATGGGTGTGGGTCATCACGTGAGGACGTGGGGGAAGTGGGAAAAACTACGTGGGACACGTGGCACGATTACTCGTAGAACGGGGGTGTGTCATTAGGTGCCTATAAATATCACCAAGGTAAGAAAATGTATGCTTCTTGAAAAAATTGGTACTGCATGAAATTCATGTATATTTTCTTCTTAATTTCCTAAAGCGAATACTAATTCTCACGCTGAAGGTACAACGGGGAAGAAAACCCCGACCTCATTTTGCAGGTAGCATACACTTATCGGTTCAGTCGGAACTCCATCCTCGTCAAGGAGAACAACGAAGTTTTTATCTCACTACAATTTGACCAGCTAATCGATTGACCACGTCGATCGCCTTTCATCGGTCGGTGTTGGCCTCGGCCGACCCATCAACCAATTTATACACTTCCTCACCATCACTCTCGTCGGATGAAGAAGATATAAAATTTTTATACATGAAAGAGGAAGAAAATCAAAATGATAGGAAATAAAGAAAAAATTAGGAAGATGAGATGAAAGAGTTACCTTGAGAGTTAAGAGGGATGAGAGTTTTGCAAAGTGGAGTAAAAGTGAATCATTCACCTCTTTAAATAGAGATGGAATTTGATTTTTTTTTTTTTTTTTTGGGGAGGGGAGGGGTAGGAATTCTCCTCCAAAAGTAAAACCCAATTGTGGAGTGTCATTTGTACAGTGTTTTGCCACTTTACGTCAATTGGACTGATCGACCCATTTACATCAAATGTCGACACTCATTTAAAAAATTAATTAATTAACCGGCATGGAGAGGTTGCCCCTTATCGATGGACGTCGACAAGAAGTAGAGGGGCCAGTGATATAAGATGGTGTTAATAATTATCTACGATGACTGGCTACTTGATATGCACCTCCCGTAGAGCATCACATCATATGCTGCCTACCACTATGAGGTTGTCAACCTCTACGAGGCCCATTGATTGTCGTCCCCATGAGACCCTCTACATTCACATAGGCCGTCGACCCCCACAATGCCCATAGGCCGTCGACCCCCATGAAGCCCTCTACGTTCACATAGGCCATATACCCCTAAGAAGTTGTCGACCCCCACGCGACCCTCTACATTCACATAAGCCGCCTACTACCGTGCAGCCAATGTTATACTTAACCATACAAATAACAATGAGTTGGATGGAAACCACCCAACAAACGAACATGGGCATAACCAACCACTTGATGGGTGGGGGTCATCACGTGAGGACGTGGGGGGAGTGGGAAGAACTATGTGGGACACGTGGCACGATTAATCGTAAAACGGGGGCGTGTCATCAAGTGCCTATAAATATTACCAAGGTGAGAAAAGGTATGCTTCCTGAAAAAATTGGCACTGCATGAAATTCAAGTATATTATCTTCCTAATTTCCAAAACTGAATACTAATTCTCACGTCAGAGGTACAACGGGGGAGAAAGCCCCCACCTCATTTAGCAGATAGCATACACTTATCGGTTCAGCTGGAACACCATTCTCGTCAAGGAGAACACCGAATTTCATCTCACTACAATTTCAGAGAATATATTTTTTTATTTGGCTGAGTAACGAGAATCGATTGTGGAAAACAAATTTCAAACAAATTTCAGAACGGTAAATGTTGAAAAGGGCTGCAATAGTTTAATTACATCAATGGATAAGTCTTTAATTTTCAATTTAAGTATCATACAAGAAACTATAAATTGAAAATTTCAATAAAAAATGTACATGTAATTTTATTTTTTAGTAACAAATTCTGAACCGATGAGTAATAAACTAGCAAGCATTTATTGAACTTTTTAAAAATCGCTATTAAAACAATTCAAAATTGATTTGCTTATAAACACTCAAAATAAGCGCGCATTACCAGTACCTCAAAACTCCCAAGTAGCGATGGGGTGTTTGGGATTTGACATTGGTATACAGACAATGTAAGGAGGTCTTCTTGTTGGTGTTGGGATTGCAGATCAACATGATAAGCATTTCGTACATTAAGAAAATCATGTTTTATATGTGTTACTTCAGACCACAAGCATTGGAAATTGTGCAAGTTATGTGTCGTATTGGCATTTGAGCTCATATGCTACCATGTATTGAGATTCAGGGTTCAAAAGATAAAAGACAAATAAGCCGAGATGTTTATGAGAGATGTGAATTTTACGAATGAGATCACAATAAAACAAATGATGGGAAATCATGCATATATTCATGTATATCGTTATTTGTTGAGCATTTGTTCATATAGTTTACATTGTATGTATGACAATCATGTACTAGAGGCTGGTGTTTGTTCTCAAAGGACGATATGATTGTATAATGGGTATTTGATATTGATTTAATGTGTCTACCATTGAAAAAAATCGAAAAGATTGTAAATGATTCCAAATAATTATTGAACTTTTGAAAATAATTTATTATATTTTATAATGGCAATTTCCCAATATCTTCCACTATCTATTTTGAGTAAATATTTTACATTAAATTTAGTTAACTCTTTGTACAGTTGTAAGATGATTATTGTCACGTGTGCACACACTGCTCTTATGTACAGAAACGATCAATGAGAATCAAAACAATTCTATAGCATTTTCTCCAATCACTATGCCCAAACATTTATCTGAAATTCTATACATTGTTTTGTATTTCTTGAAATGGTATCAGAGCTGGAAACGGAGGATTCTGGTGCCTGCAACCCAAATTCAAACCAGAGCCAAAGCCAAAGCCCAAACACCAACCTCAAACTTTATTGTTCAAGACTTTATCCAACCAAGCAGTCCATATTTCATCGGAAACAATAATGGTACTAGCGCCATGCTCGTTACTCATACCTTGGATGCCAATAATTATCATTCATGGGCTCGATCAATGAAGAGGACGTTACGGATCAAGAACAAATTAGGCTTCATCGACGGGAGCATAGGTGAACCGTGAACCAACATACCTAAATGAACCTCTAATGGAACATTGGCTGCATTGCAACGATATTGTGATTATCGAGATGTAGAATGCGATAGCCATCGACATCAAGTGTAGAACCACATAAGCTGAGACGGCACACTAGCTTTGGATCGAACTGGAATAACACTTTGCCTAGCAAAATGCGCCTCGGATTTTCGAAATCAACAAGCCATAACCATGCTACCGGCAGATGCCAGACTCTGTGAGTGCTTATTTTTCAAAACTCCAAACCCTTTTGGATGAGCTCATGAATTACGAAGCTATGGGGATTAAGGCCATAAATTCAATGGAAAGAATAGACCCTCAACAAATCAAACAACTGCATTCTTACCTCCTGCACAGTAAATGGTGAATGACAATCTTTGACATCTGACCCACTTAGCCAACAATGCTCAGAGTTAGTGTTCTAAAAAGCGTAAAACGTGGTTAGGCGTGGAGGTCAAGATTCAAGCTTTACAAGCCTAGGCGAAGTTTAGGCGTAAAAAAAGGTTTTTTTTATTTTTATTTTTATTTTTAATCATTGTAAAAAAAAATCAATAATTCAAATAAATTAAATAATACATACCAAACATCTAAAATTATAAAATACTGTATTTACTTAATATTCCAACATAAAGATAAGTTTCAAAATCATAATTACAAATCGTAGATAACTTAAATCTTATATAATCTAACTCTTTATCGGACTACAATTCAATATCTTCTTTTGTTGATTTTATTTTTAAAAAAGGAAAAAAAATTGGGCCCACTTAAAATTTGGGCCTGAGGTGGAGGCGCGCCTATGAACGCCTAGGCGAGCATTAAGCGGTTGATCGCTTAATTCCCGCTTAGGCTCAAGGCAAAGCGTTTTCATCACGCTTTGCGCCTACGCGCACTTTTTAGAACACAGCCCAGAGTATTGCTGCTTCTTCTTCCTCTATACATCAACTTTCTGGTATACACATTTTGTAACACCCCAATTTTCATAAAATTTGAAGTGTTACCAAAATTTAATTTTCTTTGTATCAAATGTGGAACGATAAAATAATATTCTTTAATAAAAAAAAACTGAAATATCCATAATTTTAAACTAAATATGAAATTTTTATCGTTAAGAAAATAACATAATCTCTAATTAAGTAACATGTCTTCGAACAAATAAAACTAACTACTAAAGTAAAGGAAAACAAGATAATGTTTTTATTTCTTCAATTCCTCTGGCAGTCCGCATCACCATCCTGCCACTATTCTAATTGACCCGAACTAAACTCTAAAATTTTGTAAGAGTGATTATTAAAAATACCCAGTAAGATACGTGTAGTTTCCATACACAATTATATAACAATAAAATAAACACTTCATACTTATGAAGTATATCGGTGACCAAGCGAGACACCCATCTTAGATCATTTTAAATTATCGTATCTCTTAATAAAGAACATAGAAAGTCCACTGTCAATTCATGCATAAATTATTGAATATAAAAACATAAGAAAACGGTCAACTTGCAAAAAAGTATCTTACCTTGATTTGATGAGAAGAATTTTTGAAAACAAAATCCAAAATCACATTCCAAATCTTCAAATTTTCTTGGCCGGCTTAAAAGTGAAATCTGCCTTCTGCCTGTGTGTGTGTGTGTGTGACTTCTCTCTCCATATACTGTGGCCCTTTAAATTTATGTGGTATAATACTCTGCCTTCATGGGGGTATATATAGGGTCTAGTGTATAATATTTGTATTTCATTGCAATAGTGACCGTGTACAATCAAAGGATTTGTATAAAATAGGTTATTCTAATCCCACTGAGTAATAGTAGTGGCAGGTTTTACTTCAAATAAAATTATAATCCAATAAAAAAAGTTATTCTATATCTATCTTTAGATACATGTGGCTACCCTTAATCCAAATTCAATTTGATTAAAAACTAATAAATTACAATTTTTTTAAACTTCAATATCTTGAGACTAATCCATCCGAATTAACTTTTTTCAAGCCTAATATACATGATTAA
>CAIGRP010112927.1:0-11729 GCA_903798385.1 Fraxinus cuspidata | reverse complement strand
AAGCGAGACATTTTGCTTGAACTTCGAACATAGGTTGTGCCTAGACGTTGACTAGGCGAACTTTTAGAACACTATATTTAACACACGATCTATTCGACTGGTTAAGTTATTGATGAGAAATATACTAATAATTAAAAACACGAAATTACATAAGTTGAATAAATAAACTCATTGGTTTTTTCTTTATGTAATTAAACATAGGAAAACAAAAAACCATACTGTAGAAATTAGACAGAAAAAACGTAATTCAAACAAGAAATTTAAAAAAACACTAGCTTTAATGTAATTGGAAAATGAATAATGCTATGTGTACATTGTTTGGTTGACATCATTGTATACATTTCATTGGAGTTCAAAAAGTTATGAGTGGGAAAGTGTGTGTTTTTTTTTAAATTACACAATGTTGTGTTGTTACGTGGCACAATGTAAAAAATGATTACATTATGATGATTGTTAAGAAATATGCCTCCGTGGATGAGACCCACTCAAATTAATCTTCCACTATCAAATCAATGGGATGCAACTAATTTTTCTATAATACCACTAGAGGATACAATCAACAATAGTAAATAACCCAACAGAATGAAAAATAAATAAATAAATAATAATAATAAATGAAAGGTGCACACCACGTTTGGCTAAGCTTAAAAAGTTTATGAGTAAATTAATAATTTTTAAATAATTTTTTAAAAGCTAAAATTATAAATAGTAAGCTACTTATTTTAATAGTGAAGCCGGAGGAAACAATTCCGTGAGTTTTGGCTTCAACCATTTGATAGATTTTTTTTTTCTTTCACATGATTGGTGATTATAATTGAAAGTTTAAATTAGATGAATATTTTAGATCCAAATATGAAATTAAATCAATTAAAAGCAACAAGTCAATCATTAATTATTTTTAGATGATTAAGGTAAGGTAAAAACAATCACATAAATACGTAGATCAAAAGCAATAAATAACACAAGTTATTATCACGGAGGAAAATCCCTAACTAGATAAAAAAACATCCGGGCAAACTTGTCAATGATCTACTAGAAAAGTTAACTTAGGATCAGTGCAGATATTACAAAATTTTAGCTGACTCTGGCCACCTAGTTTGTAAATCACTAAGGAATTTCGTTGGTTGCGTGCCCGCATTTCTCAGATCCCTGAGCAACTTTCTTTTCTCTCACGTGGATCTCCAAGAACGAACATCATTCTTTCCCAATCGGAACTGCGGTTACCTTCCTATGTCTTCAATACCTTGACAGGTATGTTGGAAGTGGATGATTTTGTGTTTGATCAGTGGATTTTTCTGTGTTTTAATTTGTGGTAGAATATAGAGAATTATGGCTCAATTTATCAAAGTATTGGGATGAATTATGAACAAGTAATCAAGGGCTTGATTCAAGAGAAATCTGGAATGTGTTTTGAATATTCAAATAATGTTCTCTATAATGAAAATAATGATTCAACATACATTTATGATGATATAGGCTTGTCTATTTGTAATATGAAGTGTTTGGGGTCAAATAAATACGAACAAGATGTTTAATTGAAACAGGAATTACTCGGATATATACGATGCTCAAGCCTCAGGCTAGCACCAGGTTCTGCTTCAATTTGCATTGCATCGCTCGAGCGGTCCATTTCTTAATTTTCTTGAATTGCTTTCAACTCCACTTAGGACTCTACCAACACCAACTCTTTTTACTCCAATGACAACTCAAATAACCTGTATTTTGGAGACTTTTTTGACTTCTATTACAATTCAAATAATTAGATTTTGGATACGGATAAAGCCAATCACAAATTCAATTCGAATTGGACCTTAAAATAATGTTAACGTCTCATTTCATATACTTTTATTTCGCGTCGAATTTGTTTCCTTCAGATTTTTTATGGCGATGAATGATATTAAATTATGTGCTACGATTAATTTATATAAATATTCACTTCTTGTGTATTCTAATTTATTTAAATATCCTTTTAATAAAGCTTTTACTAGTCTCTCATTTGGTATATGACTTGATATGTTTAGAGTGGAAGATGTTTGAAATGGTTAATGTTGGTGACAAAACTCAAGAGCTACTTCAGCCCACTTCGAAAGGTAATAGAAGGGGTTAATCACATGAAAGGGAAAAAAAATCATTTTTACCTCCACTAAAAATAAAAATTCTGTAAATATATGTAATTAAATATATAAATAATACTAAAAAAAATACATAATAATTCTGTAAATACAGTCACACATTATGGGTTTTAATTACAAAACCATAAAATTAGCGAAATCAAAAATTTTAATTTTAAACGGTAATCATAACAATGCAGAATATTTTCTGGTTTTGTTTCTAATTCGGGTTGAAGATTCAAAACCTTTAATGAATTTCATCCACAAGCTAGTTCAATCAATCTGTTCAAAGAATTGGGAATTTTCCCTCTTTACTATATTCTTCATAATCTTAGGTAATATCCCTAATTATTATCATATACACATCTTGATTCAAAAATGTAATTAAGATGGTTCATTAGGATAAGTATTACTATTGTATAATTAACTATTTTGCCTGATTTAAGAAAATATCGGCATGCTTAGTATATACAGTTAATGAAGTTAATTATGTAATTAATCTTGGTATCCTATATGTGATCCATTTTTTAAGGTTTATATTCATTCTGTTTTTGCTTACACTCACGGCAAAACTGATTATGCTTTATTGTCCGTGGCTTTATACTCTTTTCTATGATCCATTTTTTTAGATTTATATTCATTATGTTTTACTTATGTTTTTCAATTAAGAGTGTTCTTCATATTATCTCGTATCATTTAACAATTATGACAAATAGTGACATTTTATAAATATTGTTGTTAAAATCTTTTTACTACAAATTATCTTTATAAGCATGTTTGGAGATGATGGAGTGTGATAGTAAAAATGGAAATGAGTACTTTTATTGGCTAAAATGTCTATACAATTTGTAAAAAGAGGGATATTGACTGGTTAACATAAGAACATGTATTTAGTATGTAAATTACTTATAGCTAAAAAATTAGTGAGCAACAAATTATAGTCACTAGAGGTCTGTGTGATATAGTCATGTTTGGACTGGACAAAAGAAGTTCTATTACAATTGGGCTGAATTTAGCACCTTATGCTAGCAGGGTTGGATTATTATTCCCTCAAGTTATAGGATCATGTAATGTTTCAATTATTTTATTTTATTTTTTCATTTTTTTATTTTTTAGTATAATTGGCTGTGTATAGGTTGCTGCATCAATGGCAGTTGTATCACTGGTGTACTTAATAATAGTCTTTCCTGAGTCAATGATGAAAAGCAACGTTTGTGCAAAGAACACAGACTAGTCTTTTGGAAAAAGCACTTGAGAAAAATTGGCAGCTATTCAAGAATCTGCCTACAGTGAAAGATAACATTTGCATGTTAAGGACTAAGTATCTATATTCACTCGTGTTAAAGATTGGATCTTTTCTGCAAGTAGTAAATTACATTTACTGTGAGGTAGCTAGCTATTATTCGTAACTGATTCATTTTGACGGATTTCAAGGCGTGTACACGGCTATATATTCTTTTTTTATGATACATTTTTTTAAAGGTGTACATTTATTCAGTTTTCCCTTTCACCCATGTCAAAACTGATTACTTTTCATTGCAACCAAGGCTGCGGTGTATATGTCTCAAAAATTCACCAAGTTCATAATAAATGGGAAGATTTAGCGAATGGCGGAAGTTACAATTCCCGTCAGTGCTAGAACAAGCCTAGCCTGTCAACTATTCAAGTATGAAAACCAAAAATTGAGTGGAGGTGATGAAATTGATTTGGACCTAATACCAAGGAGAATGAGGAAGACAAGGAAGGGGAAGATGGTCGACGATGCATAGATGATGGACAAGAAAACACCAAAAAATTGTGCGTATACATCATTTTTTCTTATTTGTGCACTATAAAGTTGCGTTTGACATTTTGTAAACTTCATTGACTAGCGTTTTTTTTTTTTAATTCACAGTGATGGATGAGATTACATTTTGTAAAGTTTAGTAACTAACGGAGAAACTTTTAAAGTTCGGTGACCTTCTGAAAACCTTTTGCAAAATTTAATGACTAATACAGTAGTTTATCAGTCTTTATGTTTTTTTTTTATATATAGTTTTTTTCCTTTCTTTTTTCTTTTGCCTCTTTGATCTCGGAGAGATCAGCACACAAACTTGTCGGTCACTCTTGGGATAAAAGGTTATTCATTTTTCTAAGTTTGATGATACTAGAGAGAATAAAATTATAGAGTATGAGTACAAAAAAAGGAGAATAAAGGAAGAAAGAAAAAGACTAAAAAAACATAAAGATTGGTTAATTGCCTGATTTGTCACTATTTTTTGCATAAGATTTTTAAGGGGTCACTGTTTCAAAAGTTTTCCCATTAGTAATTGAACTTACCAAATATAATCCCATCACTCATTGGATGTAATTATATCTTGTAAAGTTCAGTGACTAACTTAGAAACTTTTGAAGTTCTCAATAATGGATGAGATTTTTTTTTTGTAAAGTTCAGTGACTAATGGGGAAACTTTCGAAGTTCGGTGACCTTCTAAAAACTTTTCACAAAGTTCAGCGACCAATCAGATTATCTCATGAAAAGGGTGATTCGATGTACCTTTCGTGAGAGTATATGACGCAAATGAGGTTGAAGAAGGTGAACCCCGCACTCAAGTGTCAAGGCTTCCATTTAACATTGGATGGACTTGCTATACAATGGTATGATAAGGTGCTACTAGGCACAAATATGAGCTGGCCACAACTAAAGTAGGCATTCTTAGAGGAAGGAGAGACTCTTAAAAGTTACTTCGCGTGATTTAGTGTTGAATTGATCACTTGCAACACCAAATTAGATGAAAAGGTTAGGGATGCCTTATAGAATGGTTTGTTATTCGAAACTCCCTTCATGCGAGATGTCCACAACAAAAATCCAACCTCCTACCATCAGTGGATAAGTCTAATACAGAATGAGATCCGATACCTTTGAAAACTAGAAAAAGATAGAGCAAGGTCGAGCTCTTAAGGGAAAAGCCTCGACATATGTATCCATATTATCGAAATAACAGTACTTGTATTTCAACAAGCCCAACGGAAAAGTGCATGCGATTACTCCAGCACCATTCCCCCCCCCCCCCAACAGATTGTAGGTAAAGCTCATCCATTCCCAAAAAATGAGAAGGCAAATTTCTACAAAATCTATCGCACTAGGGACCATAAATACTTAAGATGGCGAATCTGCAAAGTCAGGAAGGGAGTACGCATGAAGTTGAACTTTGAAAGACACCTTATCTAGGTGCTAGAGGACGAGGAAAAGGTCAAGGAGGTCGACTAAGGCATATAGATACATTGTGAGCATTAGCGAGTGTCCCACACTCTCGACCTTTGATAAGAGAAATTCGTACTATAATCGGGGGCCTTATGCGGAGACACGAAGAAAGCCAAAAGAAATTACACCCGAGTAGATAAAAAGACCATATTAGAGAATTTTTGGACTCGAGGTAATCCTAAAACTACATCTCTTCCAATTACGTTTAATCTTTACAAACAAATAAGAGTGAATCCTATATGTATTTTTCACATTTTCAACCAAAACAACGCTTTTTTGGAACTTATGTGAAACGACGTCGTCGTTTGTTGCATTATTCTATCGCAAGTGTACGATATCGTAATAAGTAATATAGTGACCTTGTAGTCCAGATTATCGTTTCCACGAGAACTATACTTTAGAACTTAATTATATTTTTCTAACTCATATTTAATGAAAGTAAACAAAGAGTTAGGCGTTGGTATGAAATTTTGATTTAAACAGTTTAACTTAATTAAAGTAAACACAAATATTGGTTGAATTTCAAATAATGGATGGAAATTAGGGACGAACAATAACAATTTCACATATTGATCACATNTAATTAAAGTAAACACAAATATTGGTTGAATTTCAAATAATGGATGGAAATTAGGGACGAACAATAACAATTTCACATATTGATCACATTTAAATCCTAATTCAAGATTTAAGAGCTAAATGTAGTGTTTGATCGAATTCTTCTATGGTATTCAATTTACCCTTTCGAATTCTCATTGACATTATTTAACTATTTCAATCTCATATCTTTATGCGAATTTACCTTAGTTAAACGAAATATAAGTTCTAAGTGAAATTACGAGGTTCGACCCAAATTATAGGTGAATAAGTGATTTTGCAGAAGTAAAAATTAATAATTAACTAGCAACAAATCACTATTATTTATCTCTAGACGGTTAATCAATCAAGTCAATTTTCCTAAGTTGAATTGCCGCAGTTATATGAAAACAATAAACAACCAGAATGATCAAGGAGAAACATCAACTGGGTGAAAACTTCGGGCACTTTGCAGTCAGCAATCCACTATAAACGAATTATAACTTACAGTCCGCCATTCTCAACTATCACTAGTATTTCTAACCTCCCGACTGCAATTTTCACAGCCCTCCTGAATTGCGTGCTCTGCACCAACTCCCCGACTGTATGAATTTGTCTATCTCTTTTGGATCAACGAAGAACTTTACGTTCTCCAACAACCGGACTCCAGTCACATTCCCTTGATCTTCAGAACTCTCACAAATGTGTAGGAAGTAGTAGTTTGGTATTTGAATTATGGATTTGATGTTTTCAACGTCAAGATCAAATCAAAACATGAAGGTTGAAAGCTTATTTGATGTAGATGATATGAAGCTGAATGTATTTTCTCAATAATCAACTTTAGAAAAACCTTTTAGAGGCTTGCTGGTATTTATAGTTTAGGTTTAGGATAAATGGGCCGGATTAAAAACGTGAATTAAAATTTTTCTGAAAACTCTGTCCCTCGAGCAAAAGTTGGGTGATAGGCGAGTGATAGTGTGTCACTCACGTGAAAGCAAGGCGACAAACGAGCGACAATGTTTCTATTTCTACCGCTCAAGTAGAGTCATGGCGACAGTCTAGCGAAATTGAGGTGCTGTTTTTTCCTTCTTTCCATTCTCGAACCCTAGACCTAATACAATACAATTAACAGTATTTGCAACTTACTCATTGACTTTTATGACATATTAATTATAGTCCTTTTTATTCACATATTTTCTAATTACATTAAAAACCTAACAAGTTCCTTCTTTAGCATTCTGTGACAAAAGTAAAAATCTAAAGTCAAGATAGTAAAAATACAGACACACGACAACTACTATTATCAAACCAACTATCTTAACTGAAATGTGCTTTTTCTTTGTAAACATGTTTCTTGAAACAGACAACTCAATACCAGTGTAAAAGCATGTGATAATCATTAGTTATATCAACTAAATTAAGATGCAATATCAGTGTAAATCAATATATTGATATCACTAAACATCAAAACTTAATCCAGTTGAAACGAATATTATATACATCAGAAACAAAATTTCTGTATTAAATGTTAATTTCTAATAATTGTTTTTTTTTTTTATGTACATCAGAAACTGTAAGTGTCCCAAAAACTACTTCTCCCTTTTCGTCACAAATGAAAATGGACCCAAAAATGTATATTAACGCATGCATAAGTATAAGCAATGAATAGTAACCCAAAAATGCTGCTGTTAGCATGCATAAGTGTAAGCAATGTACAGTAACCCTTCCCACATACGTAACTCAATTTAGCATGGAGTAAATTGTATAAGTGACTCATATGTGTAAAGTGTCACTAATCCTTTGGAAGTAGGACTCCAAACTTTAATTTAAAGCACATTAGAAATATACAAAAAAACTCATTTTGCATGAAAGTTTTCTTTTCTCCCCCTAACTTTGAGCATAATTTATTTTCACAACTTCCAATATTGTAAGCTCATTATCATTTTTCATATCTTAAGTGCAAACTCTTCTTCATTTAGCGACTAAAATGACCTCTGTAGCGAGCTTTAGGCCAGTTAACACAAGTCAGTTGACCATAGGTACTAGGTTATGAGAAATCTCGCAGGCTTAATTGCTCGAATCTAATAGGCTCCGAAGAAGAACATAAGATATTGAGCCTTTTATTACAGGGGATAAACTTGAGTTTAGGCCTAATCAATAAGGTCAATTTATGTTAGTAAGGTTACTTTGAACAGCTCAATCCATTTTGTTGGGAAACCCTGCAGGCTTTATAAATCCGTCTATCTCATCTGGATCAACGAAGAACTCTGTGTTCTCCAACAATTGGACTTCAGTCACCTTTTCTTGATCTTCAGAACTCTGACAGATGTGTAGGAAGTAGTAGTTTGGTATTTGAGTTATGAATTTGATATTTTCAACTTCAGGATCAAATCAAACTATAAAGGTTGAAGGTTTGTTTGATGAACATGAATGAAGCAAAATTGTGTTATTCAATATCTAGTTGTATATATTTTTTTTTTCAATGTGTGGAACTCCTAAAATTTCATTATTTCTTCTTTTTATACTCCCCTAAACGTTCTCAACAAATTTGGAGTTTTTTTTCTAGGCTTTTTACGGCCCAAAACAACATAACCCTAAAATTTGTGGCGCAACTTGTAGCGACCGAGAAAAAATAAAAATTTTGTGTTTCATTATAAAAGAAATTTTCTTTCATAAATTGAAAAATAATTGAGATTATATTATTTCTTCGTTATGAAATTTCCTAAAAGTTCAAATTAAAGTTTTAGATCATGATAGTAAAATTTCGCGCACTTGTTTTTTTAAAAAATTTTGTAAGGTATTGAATTTCTTTTAAACGACAAATTTTTATTTTGATTTGATTACATTATTTGTGGACACACTTATTATTAATTGTTGCCTATGTTAAGTGCTTAAATTTTAAAAATTAAATACACCAATTATATTGAACGAAATAACCCCAAATTCAATCCCACTATACTGAATTCTTCTTACTCATTGTTTTTCTCTACTAAGGCACCCCATACCATCCACTTGCCATAACCTCCCCACCTCACATTATCCTTAATTAACTGCCAACTGCCACCCATTTGCAATTTAAAACCATAACCTCCTACAACCCCCAAAAGCCATGTTTCCTTCCCAAACTTTTATACCTACACATAAATTTATTTTTCTATTTTTCAACATACCAAAGGCACTTTGAATTTGAAAATTTTCTAAGAAGAAAAATTGAACACAAAAGGGTATTCAAACTCCAAGCATTTAAGGTAGGGTGTGTTCGGCAATTTTGTAAGTGAAGTAAAAATTATTGGTTTTCGATTTATATTAAACGTGGTATTGTGTTGCTCATGAGAGAATGGAAGCACCATTTGGTGGTTCAAATAAGAGATAAAGAGATGATTTTTGTTACTTGAAAGGGGTTATCAAAACCTAAGAGTAAGCAGATTGCTTGATTACCGGTTCACTTTGTAATTGACAGTGATACAAATAACCAAGGTTTGCATTTCTAGAAAACATATTTTTTTATTATTTATTTAAGTTTTTCTACTGCATATTATTTGTGGTACTCTTCCCTACTAAATTTACAGGTGAATTCAAGGCATGGCGATGGTTTGCTATGGTGGCAAGGGCTCGACGATTCGAAATGCTCTTTAATTTTCTAATAAATTCCCAATTATGTAAATTTCTTATGAACGCGTAGTTTACACTTTTAAGATGTTTAATTGTCTATTTTATCTAGTTTTTATATATATTGCATGTCGACTATAGCCCATGTTTAGTACACATTAAAATTCTCATTCTCATCTTTCTACTTATTTTCAACCACACATTTTTCAATAAAATAATATTTTCCATCACATCAATAACTTTTCCTTCTTTTTCAATCACACATTCTCCATGAATATACTATTTCAGAATACATTCTTCCAAAATAATGTGGGTCAAACACACATAATTTAAAAGTGTTGAATTGACTATGCATGATGTTTAATTATTGTTGAATTGAATTTTCAAATTTGGTCCTCCTACTTAAAAATGGTATAACTTGGGCTATGGTGCATGTTTTAGAGTAAAGTCAGTGGGGTTTGAAATATATACGAGTCTTCCAATAGTGCTCTTTTTAATTTCCTTAAGATATTATTTAGAGAAAAACTTATGTCCATTTTAGTAGACCGCATTGGGTCAGTTTCGAAAATACTCTCCAGCATAGTTAAAAAATATTTTTGTGCTTCAAACATTATCATCGAGACCCTAATTTTTTTTATTGTACATTTATGAGTGTTATAGTCTCTGTTAAAATTTCATTAATTTTAGACGACGTTTGCTAAGCCAAACATATTTTTCTCTCTGCTGCTGCACAATCGGTATTTTCTGAATTTCCTGAAGATGTTTTCTGAAAATCAAATTGCATCATAATTGTCTAAGTCTATATGGACATATATCTTCCATTATTTTTATATATTTCAAAATCTAAAATTTATTATTTACAATTTATTTTGGTTAACATTAAAGAGCCCCAACTAAGAAGATTTTTCTTGTAACGGTTCAAATTTCAAGAATTTTGGAGCATTACACAACGCCTAAGCACTAGGACATAGCGCCTAGGCGTTACGTTCCCTTCCTGTGCAGCGCTTAGGTGCTATGAGTGCAGTACTTAGGCGCCGCATCTCTGTTTCTACTGTCCCTTCAGCTAGCCTGGGTGCTGAGTTACTGTAAAAATTTTCATTCCAGCGCTTGGGAGCTCCGAGTATGGCGCCTAGGCGCCATTTTGCTGCCTCTTTTCCTTGAATTTGGCTCTTTTATTGACTTTGGCATCATTTTTACTCCATCTCCTCATACATCTAAAAAAACACTAGTTACCACATAAAAAAGGTTCTATACTCATAATATTTAACCAACAATTAAGTTAAAATTGTATAAAACTCATGAGTAAATACACACTCGTCAAATACCCTAAATTTAACGATTTGCTAGTCTTTGAGCAAACAAAAAGAAAAAGCAAATCAAAAAGAGAAAAAAACCGCAATACAAACGTAATCAGATAGCTTGTAATTTAGCTCAATTTTGAGAACAATTTAATACATTTATGAGTGATTTCAAAATCACAATACATGAGCCAAACTTCCATTTATCCAATGCAAAATGGGTGTGTGTGTGTGTGTGTGTGAAGAATCAAGTGTAGCACCGTACATTCACAAGTTGGTTTAGTTACCAACCCTTAATGGACTATTCTTTCCTTTCTTCGCTCGTGAGATTCACACACACTCAAACACAGTTTCTTTCATTCTCCCACCGTTGTGTAATTCTAAAGTTTGGTTTCACTTATCAATTCCTTACACCCTGTTCAACCGGCAACGTTAACAATTTATTCATATGATGATTCTCTCAATTCACGAGTGCTTCAACAAACTAGTTTATATCAAGTGATTCAAACCTACTAGTTATTTAAGCCCCTAACAATGAATTATTATTAGCACACTTGCATTAAGTTTTATTTTTTAATATATTTTCTTCTTTTTAGCTCAATATTGACTTCACCAAATTTTCTCTTCTTGACCCTTGTAACGAGTTTTTAGTCAGTATCTCCCCGAATTTTGAATACCAAAGGGTACCAAGTTTCATGATACTCCTATGGACTTAATAACTCAAGTCAAAAAGGTGTTGGTGTTAGGCATAAGCTCAATAAGTGCAATACTTATCTTCTATAAAAGAAAAACAAAAATTACAAGGGTTGGATCCCTACCATTTGGTCATCACCAAGCTTATACTAGAAAGCCAAAGGCACTATATATATATTCTTAATCCTTTAACCTTAT
>CAIGRP010112925.1:0-76366 GCA_903798385.1 Fraxinus cuspidata | reverse complement strand
ATCATGGCCGCACTTCAACATTTCCAACAGATTTTAAATCGCTTAAAACGAATATTTGTAACTTAAAATACCGAATCAAACATAAATAAATAAAAAAAAATTTAGCATAGTCGAGTCGTCAAACCATTTGGCTTGTAAATAGTAACCAATAACTCAAACTAATCAAACGTATATATAAAAAAAAAATCGGCTCAGCTCATAAAGCCATTTGGCTGGCTTGGCTTATGAACAATACCAGGAAACTCACTCTTTTTTTTATGGAGAAAATATTTGTAACTTAAAATACTGAATCAAACGTAAATAAAAAAAAATTTAGCTTAGTCGAGTCGTCAAGCCATTTGGCTTGTAAACAGTAACCAATAACTCAAACTAATCAAACGTATAAAAAAAAATAAAAAAACCGGCTTAGCCGAGCCGAGCCATAAAGCCATTTGGCTTGGCTCGGCTCATGCACAATACCAGGAAACCCACTCTTCTTTATGGAGGATAAAAACATATAAATAAATCAGACCCACAGATTATGTATTGTCCAAAACAAAATTTCAAATCATCATCAACACATCTTCAAAGATGTGATGTTAATTGAATTTAATCAAGGCAAAAGAAATAGACAATCTTCCCAATTGAAATCTTCCATCCAAAATTTTGTATATTTACCTAAGGTTGAATAATAAATCTACGAAAAAAAAATGGCAGTTATTTTATGACATTCATAATCCACCCTCTTTCTTCATTTAAATGAACTGAGTTTCCAAAATTTCTGTTCCATCTGATTCCACATAATTCTTAATGTCGCCACAAGCGACCACGCTGCTTTTGATCTTGCATTCGCCTGCACCATAGATGAGAATAAGCTGGTACACTATTTTATTTCAGAATATATTTGGAATATCATCGTGGTAAATCAATACGAGATACAAAAATGAAATAATCCACACAATATACTTCCACATTTTCAACCCTTTCATTCAAGCAGTGTTGACATGGGAACGATCTTACACTATTGGAAACCCCACCTAGAACCTCCGACTTTGAGAAGACACAAAGTTTAAAGTGACACCACTAGGATTCTAATTACGGGATATAGGAAGATCTGAAGTGCTAAAACTTCGAGAGACTTCAAATTGCTCTGGAGCATCCTATATTAAATAATTACTTTCTTAAGACACTAAACGAAAACTATACTGAAAATAAACCACCTTATGAGGCCAATGCCTTAGCTGAGTGATAAGAGCGAAGCCTCACCATTTCCCTCTTACCAGGTTATTGACTTGGGTTTGAAACTCTTTGGAGGTAAGGGTGAAATTCCAAAATATATATATATACACACACCACCTTACTGATAGTATTCAATTTTGGAAAATAAACCTTGATTCTGATAGGGGAGAAGTCGGATTCAAATTTAAATAGCAGTAGATTCAAGCAAAAAGAATTCTATTATGCTGTGTATTATGAGAAAATCTGTTCCTACTTGGAACAGGGCATTGTGAGCTTAACAATTAGAATACTGGTTTGAAATGCCCACCAATATGAAAATGGAAGACTTTCAAGAAAAAGCGGGTCATCAGAATTTCATCCAGGAAATTTTCGCGTCAAAATCAAGATTTAATAGTCCAACGTCACCCTTCTTCAAACAAGCTTATTTTAATCGAGGTGGTCAATGAAGTTATCTGATTAGCACTCGTAAATACACTACCCAATAGACAGGAAAAGAATGGCGACACCAAAAACAAATTTCAAGAAGGACCAGCGGCAATAGACAGGAAAAGAATGGCGACACCAAAAACAAATTTCAAGAAGGACCAGCGGCAAAAAATGGATTCTGGAACAAAACCAAAAGCATAGTGATTTGTTCTTGTTGTCCAACGTTGAGCAGCTCCTAGAGATGGAACAAAGAAACAGTTTATTTATGTGTACTGATAAATTAAAGACAATGACCTTTGATGCTCTTTGGATCGTTCTATGAACTCTTTTGAAATATCGAGTCCTTGATAAGAAGCTAGAACGGTTCGAACATCAGCTGGTGCGTGTTTAGCAACATCTGCACTCAAACAATGAATACCAAAAATTGTAGTAGGAATGACTAGTTAGGAACTAAAATTCACTTAATTAAATTAATCTTGTACACCTGTACAAGTAGAATTCTTACATTCAAGGAAGGGAATAAGGTCTACAAGTGCAGTGTCTTCTACTTCGCCTTGCCACGGTTTTATTGAAACACAGTTTTCTGATTGAAGGCTACCTTCCAGAGCATGAGCACTAATATAAAGAACCTTTTTGGGATCTCTATTCAGCATTGAGAGGTCCTGCAAAAGGAATAATGCATTGAATACAAAAAATGCTACAGCTGCCAGGATGCAACATAAAGCAGCATACTGAAGACATAAAAATGGCCTGTTTAACCTGTGAACCGCTAGGACCAGTCCTGATAGTACTGCTCATGGGCCGGTCCAAAAACAGACCAGCATACAAGAGTCAGGCTGGAACGAATGATTGAATCTATGGGTCAGATCAGATTGGCAAAGCCTGGCAGACTGGATGGATCACAGCCTACCCTGGCCCATGCTGATGATTAGTGAAATCTTCTTGGAAGGAGCATTTTCTCAACATATAAAAGCATTGCAGATATAATCCTTCACTTCCAAATCAATAGGTATTCTTCCTCACAATTTGCAAGTGATGCCCACAATTTTATACTTTTATAATCACTTGCAGGTTTTGTTTAGAATTATATAATTGTATATTTCCACAGTTTCGATTTCCAAGAATCAAGAAAGCTTCTTAATCTACAAAAGTCGAAGATCTTGCCTACCTCACAGTCTATATTGGTTGTTTTGTAACATTTCTCATTATATTTAAATGCCATCTATGCTATAAATTTTATATTTATGAGTAAAAAACATTCATCTTTTTCCTGGTTCTACCCCTCCCTACATCTCAGTAAGTTTTAAATGGCACTCACATTTACTTGAATAATAAGGAACAACATTTTCAGAAAGTATTTCCTTATACCGAAATTTGCTTGCATCCACAAGCAAATCTACAAACAAGCACAAGCATCTAATATTTGGCAATTCTTTGAAAACAAGCAGAAAAATCAAGTAATTACTTGCGAACTTTATAAACAAATGTATAAATTTAGACCCAAAAGTGGTACAAATCATATAAAGTTTCTAGACAGAAATTTTTATACCAAACTAGTGCAAAAGATATAGAAATTTGATAGTATTTCAAACAGAAAACAACTGTTGGATCCTTACAACACATTATTGGTGAAAAATTAATTATATTTTTCGAAAGTAGAAGTTAAAATTTAATCAAGATACACTCAACCAGCTAACAGTATAGTTTTCTGGAAAGCAAGTAGAAGTGATGCCACACAAATTTTAGAAGCTGAAGGAGT
Organism: Fraxinus cuspidata; assembly: GCA_903798385.1. Taxonomy (NCBI): domain Eukaryota; kingdom Viridiplantae; phylum Streptophyta; class Magnoliopsida; order Lamiales; family Oleaceae; genus Fraxinus; species Fraxinus cuspidata. The sequence continues at coordinate 72,963 of CAIGRP010112925.1, read as the reverse complement.
TATGCTTCCTGTTTCTTCTTGATTCCTTTATTTGGGATGTAATGGATCATTTACATTGCATTTGTATTTATTTGCTTAGTAAGCCATGAATTTATCCCTTTGATTTTTAACTCCCGCAAATAAGTTACAATTTTCAGAATTTCCTATAAAGACGCGTGTTATAAATTATATGCACGGCATAGTAAATAAGACTTTCTGAGAAGCAACAGGGTTTACCTACCCTAAAGTGTTTGCCATCAACATATCTAGTTGCTCCACGTGAAAGTCTATACCGGATACAGTTCTTTGGATCCAATCTGTCAACCACCGGATCAACATCCTGCAAGTTCCATGTCAGACAGTTTAGCAAAAAGGATAAGTTAAGAAACTAACAAATTTCTATAAGGAAAAATCATACCATAGTCGGTTTGTCAGAATAAACTACGATTTCATAAAACTGAGCTAAATGCTCCAGAAAGGCATCTACACCAGGTCTTTTAAATGTTCTCCATCCCCGCTCTCGCTTCAAAGGGAGGAATACGAAGAATAAGATAAATTTACGAGTTCCAATCAATTCAAATTTGTACAACGCAACAAACCAAAAACAGAGCATATTGTACTTTAGAAAGAAGAGAAGTTTTGAATGGAGAATAACTATTTGCTATAATACTGAAACATTAAAGCATTTATGCCAAAATATGAAATCTGAAAAAATTCACCGATGTGACAACTTAAACCAAACAAGTTAGACGAAAGAAAAAAAATTGATCATGGGAATCATACCTTCCAATCAGAATATATCAATGTCTCGTCTAAATCGAGAACAAGGGTAAAAACATGCTGCTCCAAGGGGAGCATATCAGGCAGGAGCTTGTCTGAATTTGGTTCTGTAAAATCCTATGATGAAGCAAGAAGATACTGAATAAATTTTGACAAGGATGTTTAACAACCAAAAGAAACAGGCATTCATTGAAATTGTGAAAGAAATGGGTAAAAGAAGTAAAGAGGCACTTACTCGAACTTGTTTTTCAGTTAACCATCTCAAGTCAATGTAAAGGTCAACCAACTTAGAAGGAACTGCAATAATGTATAAAACTGGTAATGTTTATCATTTGAAAGATGACCAATAATTTTACAGCAATTAACTTTCAAATAATCATAACTCATATACAAGGGGCAATGAAGAAGTTTTAAATCCTTCACCAAGAGAAATGGTACAGAGAAAAAATGACAACGTTAGGAAAAAAAGAATCCCACCTGCCATTGCAGCAGAGCTTAAATAAGCTTGAAATTTCTGCATAATTTGCAACAGAAAGTTGTTAATCCTTCTTGCTTTCAAACAAAACTACAGCTAAGAGAATGTATGCTTCTGGACTCAACAGAACTTCCAAAATAATTAGAACCAAGAGAGATCGTTAAAGCGAACACTCACAAAAATGCAGTTTATGATAAAGCAAATATAGTAGGAGATGCACCTATGGATGATGTCAGCAAATTTATCACGACAGCACAATTTTTGATGGAAGGAATGATATGAAACCAAGAGAGATCATTAAAGCGAACACTCACAAAAATGCAGTTTATGATAAAGCAAATATAGTAGGAGATGCGCCTATGGATGATGTCAGCAAATTTATCACGACAGCACAATTTTTGATGGAAGGAATGATATGAAAGAGTTCTCACATCACCTCCTTCTCCATGATGCTCTCATGTTGACTACTACACACACACACACAAAACAAGTACCGGAGTGTTGTCAGACTCACGTCAAAAGAAGATGAGGCATTTCCAATGGAGTCATTTGCAGATGCACGGAAGGCCTTTGTCTTATGATCAATTTCATCCAACGAGTATGCTGCAAATAAGGGAATGTCACATTTTTCAGCTTTTACTGGAATGTTGGGTTAACAATAGCAGGCAAATAACTTAAGGATCGTTTTATATATATATATGCAACAGGCACCCCCACCACACGCAGTTGGATCGAAGTGAAAAATAGATACTTAAATGGAAGACGAAAGGATGTTGCCACATGCGGCAAATTTAAATTCAGAACTTTGGCCCTAATTTATAAGCTAAAAAAACCCCCCTCAATCGAAAATTTGCATCTCGTATAGAATGGAGAGGCCTCACCGAACAAGTATACTTTCCACTCAAAAAGAATCGACTTCTTTAAAACACCATTCTACAAAATGGAATACTGAAACAATCATGCGACTGCATAGACGTTAAGATGAGACACGTCTGATTAATAGTGCCAATTATAGTTGTTACGCCTCTTCCACTGATGCTCCAGATCACCTCCACGTGGTAGCCACTTACAAGTCAACCAGGCCCACACTCTACATCACTAGCCAAGTGGGACCATGCCGAGGTGATTGATCACTTCATACAATGTGCCTTGGGGGCTGACCCTTAGTGGTCGGAGTTGAGGTGCCATGTCTGCTGCCATGAACATGTCCAAAGCGACTAGCCTCTTAACTGATTGAAAGCATCTTTTAATACCACTTCTTTTAAGGAAATCTTTTGGACAAATCTTATAATTGATTGATGGACGTCTTTGCAACAGACTCGTAAAGGTCAAGTCCTAAGTCTACTTTTCAGAAAACAATAATTATCGCATTAAATGTTCATCAACCTATGATTGACGGATTGATACCAAGAAGGAGATGCCTCGATCTCGAAATGAGACCATGTGTCTTCTCTTCTAACGGCGAGTATTTTTCATGTACTACTATTAAAGTTCACACATTGTACAATTTGAAGGTAATGCAACTTTACACATATAAATTGTAAACTTGCTCTCTCTCTCTCTATATATATATATAGAGTGAGGGCTCAGTCTTTGTAATTTGTAATCCTTGATTATATGAANAGTGCTCGCGGCTGCCTCCCATCACCGGAGAAGGCCACGGGTGACTAACGGTTGTCCAAGTATGTAGAAAAGGATCTTAAGTGTATGCGGGTCCGGATCTGTTGGCCATACAAAAATCGAGATCAATAATAATAGCACTTTTCCACTGTTTCAATACACTCGTTCTAATTGTCCCCAGGTCGTCAACAACTGTATATCAATTAATATACATCACTTTTCTAATGAATTCATATCAATATAATGGAATCAAAACGCGAATGGCATTAATCGATAAAAAGAAAGTCGCTATAGCTATATCGATTCCAAAAAGAAATGAAAAATTAGAAATCAACCCAAGAGGTGAAAGGATGCAAACCATAGGTGGCATAGCCTGCAGTGGCAACACCGCCCGTGAGTGCAGCAATGAGGCCATACTTAAGAAAGTTCCAGGACTTCTTCTCAGCTCCGGCAGCTGGAGGCGGCTGCGCCGGAGAACTCGGATGCTGATCGTTGAGGATTCTGGAAGAGGAGATGATTGATTCTTTCGAAGGTCCTGTGGTGACGCTCGAGGAAAACCGGTTGATATTTATCGAATTGATTGAGAACATACGCGTTCGAGATCTAACTAATGCAGACATTATTGATTATTTTGCGATCGAATTCGAGGAATTAGGGGAAAAAAAAAAAAAAAAGTGTTTACAGAGCTCCGCCGCTACGCCCAGCGGGAGAGAATGATGAATGGTTAATAACTAATATTGGTTTTGATTGCACTCGGTATTGTATTTACGCTTTAATAAAAAAAAATCATATTTTATTCTCAATATTTAAGGAAAAATTACACCCAGCATGATCCAAAACTAATAAAATTAAATAATGCACCTAATTAATAATTTAAATTAACTGTATTACGTTGAAATAACAAAACACTAACCATCAGAAGCGTGGCGTTCCGTATAAAAATGACCACCGATTGATAGCGCCGACACGATTAGAGAATCGAACTATGGGTGAAGAAAACATCAAAACCATTCTGACTTTGTTTTCAAGTTTTTAGGGATTTTTCATTTTTTTATTTTTTTGTGTGTGTTTTTTTTATGGTTTTGGAGTTTCATGTCATGCTGCTGTCTTCATGCCCTTTTTTCATCCTTATTTATAATTTTGTTGTGTTGTCATTACTAGATTCTATGGATCAATTTTGCTGCCAATTTGACTGCACTCCATTTATATACCTCTTTCCTGGGTTGAAATTCCATCACCAATTGATGAGATGAACAAAGCTGGTGTCATTACCCTGTTTGTAGAGTTTCTTGAAATGCCACCCCCACTTGGGTCTCAGTTGCGAGTTAGTTTAATCAATTATCGGGGTCTAAAATATCGATAGTTGATAGTTCTTTTGAAAAAATATATCATAAATTATTGTATTTTATGTCTTATAGGTAAAACTCAATGGTTGAACGATGAATTGAAAGAAAGAAGCGAAAATTGGTGAAAATAGCAAAATTCAAAGTTTGGGGATCAAATTGCAAATTCAATAGTTGATTCGGACCACGAAATGATACTTTGAAGATTGCTATGAGTATAATTTGAGGACCAAATTACAATTTCAATAGTTGATTCGGACCGCTAGATGATACTTTGAAAATTGCTAGGAGACAATTGGATGGAATTAGAACTCAAAAAGGAATGGAATATGATCAAAATCAATATCCAATCGCACAAGTTATATTTCATATTTTTAGCCGAATATTGAAACCTATTTTTGGCATTGAATATGTCCGAATTGGAAAAATTATCTGTAAAAAGGTTGTATCCCTTTGAGCTAGCTTTCCAACGCACTTTGAATCGCCCTAATCGGATATCAGGAGAGAAAGTTATGGCCAAAATACTAACTGCTGTGCATAGACAAAAAAATCTGAACGCGAATAGAACTTTCCTTATTCAATCGTAACTCTTTTGGAAATCAAATTAGACATGATATTTCAACTAATTTTCGACTCCTACAAATATATAACAACAGAATACATAGGGGGGGGGGGTGAGATTCATAAGGGTTTTTGAAAGAAAAGAAGAGGAAGAACGCGAATAACAATACCACAGAGCGAAGATTAAACTCAAAAAGTGAATTCGTGATGTCGTTATTTGTTTATTTTTCTGATTTTCCTCTTACCAACATGCTAGACTAGATTTCTTCTATGCTATGATTTACGATGAAACTTGTATTATGAATTTTTGACTCGAGATTTTATCTTTGATAGTCAAAGCACGTTTTTAATTATTGAATGATTGACATGGATCTACTTTTTTCTACAATTACTTGATCAACAATTGTATGAATATTGTGGCTTGTTTTATCATGCTATGGTAGATTTCTTTTGTGCTAGGATTACGAGGAAACTTGTATTATGAATTTTTGACTCGAGATTTTATCTTTGATATTCAAAGCACGTTTTTAATTATTGAACGATTGACATGGATTTAATCTTCCCTACAATTATTTGATCAATAATTGTATGAATATTGTGGCTTGTTTTACCATCGAGAGATGGAAAATAAGTTAGACATAGTGTTAATGTCGTAGAGTTCAATATGAGATAGAAATAAATCACTATGTTTTATGTGATATTTAATTATTCAAAAGTTTATTAACGCATTTTTATATGTTCATATCCATCATAAAAATACAGTTAAGTCACATATAAAAATATGTTTAATTTTACTTAGAAATATTGTTAAACAAATTAAGAATATTGATCTTCATATTTAAATCGTGTAGTCAAATTAAAAAGTTCGAGTTAAAGAGGATTAATATAAGGGGATTCGGAATCCTAATACATTTTTTGTCATCATATTTTTACAACAATTGCATTCAATTTTAATCTTGCATTAATTTAATTAATTTAGGTCTTGTTTTTATCGTAGATTATTTAATTCATAGAAAAAAAAATCATAAATTTCAATTGTTTCGGTTAAGGTTAGGTTAAATTGAATTAAACTAAATAAATATATGTGAAAACGATACTTAGACTCAAAATCTATTTTTACTACTTGTTAACGAACCGTACACTTGCGGTGATTTTAAAACGAACAAATATTTTCGTGAACAGACATTTACATCTAGTTACTACTTACTTACTCAAAATTAAATGGTTACTTATTGCTCAACCAAATTTAAACAAAGTTATTCATTCATCACTCTTATCAATTTCATTCTTCTACTTAAGCAAAAAAAATATACGTGGGGAATGAAAAATCTACGTGGCTTATAAACTGACAGGTTGAAAAATCCTATGTTGGAAAAGCAACATATTTTCCAACAAGTAGAAATGCCAAAAAAAAAGCACCCAAAACGCAAATATAATCTGGACATTCAAGTGGCACTAACAACAATGATGAAGAAAACAACATTTGACATTTGGACTTCCCCCCTCAAATTGTGATAAAAACAACTTTGTATCATTACCATTGTCGGAAACATTTTCCGACGTCCTATCGCCGAAGAAAATCATTCCGAAAATGTCATTACCAGAAAAAGGCAAGTCCTTGCAAGCAATGATGGAAGTTGGACCCCTTTTTCAAACTCTTCTGTTGGCTGGACCCCTACCCCAATGGCAACACCCACCCCACAACTTAACTCCATTAATATTCCATCAGTCACCGTTTCTTCTCCAAGAAATAATACTGGATTATTCAGTAATAAGATGGCTCTCATGAATAGGGAATTAGGGTTCGTGTGAATTTGGGATTTTTTCATTTCGGGTTTGATTTGAAACAGTCTTGATTTGGGATTCCATTGATGAGAAACCGATTGGGGGAAGAAACGGATTCTGGTTTGACTATGAAGATTGGGGGAAGATACTGGACGAAGACGAAGAATAAAACTAATGAAAATCACTAAAATCCCATGTACAGAAAGAATTCCAAAGATATAAACCAAATACTCACGAATGACTGAGCCACGTAAGGATGGCAACGGAGCGGGTTCGGGGCGGGGCGCGACTTCCCCACCCCGCCTCGCGCCCCGCCCAGTCTTGCCTTAGTCGGGGCGGGGCGGGGCGGGTTCGGGGCGCGTTTCCCGCCCCGTTTAATTTTTTTTTTTTTCAATTTCTTTTTTAATAATAGTTTATTAGTTTTTGTTTTAATTCTTGACGGGCGGGGCGGGGCACCCTCGTCCCGAGATGGGGCGCCCCACCGCACCCCGCCAACCCATTCGGGGCTGATTTTTTGGCCCCATTCAGGGCAGGGCGGGGCGGGGCGGGGCGGGGCGGGGCCATCACTAAGCCCACCGTGTATTTTAAAAAAGAGTTATGCTCCAAGTACAGGGAGCAAACTCACAGGGGCCTGCCAGGTCTCTCACACTTGCGGGCCCCACATGTTAAAAAAAAGTTAAGAATTACACCCTCATATACAGTGAGTAGCCTGGCAGTGAACCACCCCCGTCCCCTGTGATGCTCATTCTTTTAAAAAATAAAAAAATGTGTGGGACCCACATTTGAGAGTGTTCTGGTAAATTTCTGTGTGATTCCTTTCTGTACAACTAGCAAAATTGAAAAATGAAAATTTGTTGTTTGAGGGTGTTTTTGAGTTACATTATTTTAGAAGAATGTATTATTAAATAAATAGTAGATTGATGGAGAATGTGTGGTTGAAAAAGAAGGAAATGTTATTGATGGAATGGAAAATATTATTTTATTGAAAATTGTGTGGTTGAAAATAAGTAAAAGAATGAGAATTAGAATTTTAATGTGTACCAAACAGGGGTTCAATGTATCCAATGGTCAAATTTTAACATTGTTAGATGCCAAGTAGGATTTTCCTCTACCAAGTGGAAATTTTCTATCCAAATAGATGGATATAATTAATTTGGATGATGGATGGATAACTTTGTTTAAATGTAGATAAACAACGAGTAACCTTTTAATTTTGGATAAGTAATAACTAGATATAAACGTTGATGATTGATTATTTAATTAACTCTTAGTTCTACATGTGGATTTTTTTTTTTACAATATGTCTAGTATAGACAAATTGAAAAACTAAATTTTGATACCGAAAAGATGAGAATTTGGACGGTGTTTTTGGCTTCTGTTTTATTGGTTATGGTTTTTGGAGTAGCCGCACATTGAGTGTTTTCCCAATTTGATTCAGTTGGCTTCTCTGTTGCCTTAAGATAACTTAAAAAATAAAATTACCAATGCAATTTGCTCACCTTAGGCTTTTTATTTCGATGCTTTGTTTTTCCATTTCATCTCCCTTTTTTTCTCTTTCTCTATAAATTTTTTTTTTTTTTTGAGACATTCATAGATTTGGTAATGTCTGCAGATTTTGTTATCAGTAGCCAAGCAGTTTGGTCGCAGTTGATGAAAATGCTGCTTTCAAATTCTTCCTATCCACTGTGCAGTTGAGAATAAAAGGCAATTGTTTTTCTAAACAATTACCAATACTGGTATCTAATAGTGATTGTATCTTACGCGTTGTTAGGGATGGCAAAAAAGCTCGCCGGCTCGCCCGGCTCAGGCTCGACTCGGAAAAAGCTCGAGTCGGGCCCGGCTCAGGCTCGGTTCCATCGAGCCGAGGCTCAGGCCGAGCCCCATTTTTTGGCGTCTGCTCGAGCCGGGCCCAGCTCGAGCTCGTCACCTGCCCGTGACTTAATAATATATATATAAAAAATATTAAATTTTTTTAAGTTTAGATGTATTTTTTTACATATTATTATTTAGTTATTATTTATAACACGTATAAATTGCACAAATTTTAAATACATTATAAAAAATTATAGATTTATAACAAATTAAATAAAACGAGCCAACTCGGCTCAGCCCGCTAAGGCTCGAGCCGAGCATTATTTTTTTGGCCAAAAGGCTCGGACCCAAAAAAACTCGGACGTGATTTGCGTGAGCCGAGCCCGAGCTTTGAGTTTCGACTCGTGGCTCGGCTTGTTGACATGGCTAGGCGTTGTTTCTTACACGATAGGTTTGAGACCCCAAACTTTAGTGGTTGAGATACTTGCTACGATGTATGTCTTGCTAGGAAACACAAGCAAGCATGAAGAATAGACTCAGTACTTGAGGAACCTATTCATACCAAGTTTTGGACTGGAAGGTCAGCCGACAAAGCATGAGATTATCAATTCCGTTCGCTTTATTTGGTTGTTATAGTCGGATTAATTTTCAAATCATTGAGATTGTGTGTTGACTTCAATTATTTGTGTATTGAGTTTTAGCATTTCTACCATGCAGCATCTTTGAAGAACATCATAGTATGATATTTAACATACTCTAGGAATTGGTTGTGAGTTTTTACATGAATTTCAAGATCAGTGCAGACCATTTTTTGAAGGGATAATTGCAGCAAAAACTCAAAATCTTTGAAACATTAACAGACTTTCTCCAAACATTTGATTTGTTGCAACCGTCACCCATAATATTTTCAACCATTGCATGTAAGGCCCTTATGGATGATTTCCATCCATTTTTCGTCAGTTGAACCCAAAAACTATGTTTGACCATATTTTTAATCAATTAAAAGGGGGCAGAATAGTAAAATATCTCTTTTTGGGTCAACTGAAGGAAAAATAGATGAAAATCGTTCAAAAGGACCTCATATGCAATTGTTGGAAAGGTTATGGGTGACGCTGCAACAAACCAAAAATTTGAAAAAAGTCTGCTAATGTTTGGAACTTTTGCTGTAATTATACATTTTTTGAAAGTCGTTGTTAGTCCTCTTTACTTTTAAATATCAGTCACTTCCTTAAAGTTTTATGGTTGCTTTTAATACTTTGGTGCCATATATTGATGCAAAGGTTGCTTATTGCTTGCTCTTGTAACTCATGGTTCCCACCAAAACTTGAATGTGAAATATGCCAGCATTGTAATGATTTTGTGTTTGATTTTGTTTATGATGAGAACAAATAATTAAGTGACATAAGTGACTTATGACAGCTTGCTCTGCCAAAGTAGAGGTTTGATTTGCCAATCATCAGAAGCCAACTTCTGGGTTTCTTCAGGCTAATATTGCAAAATACTGTGATGAGATGACATTTAGTTGGATAATATTTGAAGATATAGCTCAAATATATGCACTATCTAGACATAGCACTTTGGCGAATCCTTTGAAAATATTCAGATATTGATCCCGCTATGTAATATATAATGGCCAAATTTACAGAAAAAAAAAAATAATAAGATTTAGAAATTGATTATTAAGTTGAGAAGCACAAACAAGTAAAATTACCTTTTTATTTCAAATGTTCTTAATCACTATTCACCAAGATGAAATTACTTACTGTAATCCGGGTCTTGGTTACATCACTTTCAAATTAGAGATATATTTCGCTTAGGTAAAATCAGATTTTTTAACACTTTTTGACACAATTTCGACAATATTAATAACCCCATGTTTAGAACTGAAGAATTATGCCACCGTGCGTACGTATATATACACACATCTTTGCAAATGTCTGAAAAATTATGTCGTGTTAGGCCGAGTAAGTTTTAGTGGCTAATAATGAACAATGTTATGTAACATTGGTGCTTAGCAACAGTTTACGTGATTGTAGCATTAAATGATAAGATGGTCCTTATTATTTGATGTTACGACGTTTTCGAGCATAATAATGTTATACATGGTGCAGCATAATGTTTTTTGATTAAAAATATTTCTTCGTTGGTAGACACGGAGATCACACTCAGCATGCGTTCGGTGTAACTAAAAATCAAAATTTTAGTAGATTTTTTAATAAAAATTAATGAAATGTGTAATTGACAAGTTGATAAAAAATTGTGGAACTTACGAAATATTTGATTAAAATTAATTGTTGACACCGTATTAAATTTTTAATAAAATCTTAAGCTACACCAGACAGGAGCTTACCTAAATGTGGAGTTGGATTGGACACGTTGACACATGAAAACCCCAAGTAAGCTCAAAAGGGTACCCCTTCCACATGGCAACCTTGTACACCCACAAAACTCCCATTGGGGTGGTTGGATGCCCTAATCTCATCACGTTTGGCATTTCTTGGCAGCCATAAAAATTGGAACTTCTGCTAATCCACTAACTTTTTTTTTTATTATTTTTTATTACAAACTAATTAAGGTTATTTCTGTCATAACACAAGAATCCTACGTCTATATATTGAAAATGGAGCGTTATGAATCCTACGTCTATTTATTGAAAATGGAGTATCAAAAACTGAGGAAAACGTTGAGAAAATTTAAGAAGTTTATACTCTCGGTATCTTTAGTTTCCATAATTATGAGTTCATTGAAATTTTACTCTTCTGCAATTCCATTAATCCATCTTCTGGGCATTGCATTAAACAAAAACTGCATATTTCTGATTTGCAATGGGCTGTTGGTGTTTGTTGCAAAAACATCTGGCGGCTCGGTTCGTTCTTCATCTGGTTTTGATCTTAATGAGTTTTTGCAGAGGAAGATTGGCGGAAGTTTGCAGCCAACTCTCGAGACAGAAGAACCCAGCAGCTTGTTGATTAAAGATGATGAAGAAAACGAAGAACTAAAGGAAGAAAATGAAGCAGAAGCATCAAAAGAAGAAGAAGTAGTTGAAGAATGCTCGCGTGAAGAGCAAAAGAAACTCAAAAACTCGGTTATAGAAGATTTGGAAGGTGACAGAGGAGGGGGAAATTGCGTAGAAAATGAGAACGAGTCCGAAATTGGGTGCTTGTGTGTTGAGGAAAAGAAACTCGCAAACTTGGTTATGGAAGAATTAGAAGGCGACGGCCCTGGTGACGGAGGAGGCGGCGAAAATTGTAACATCGAAGATGAAAACGAGTCGGAAATAGGGTTACTATTTGATGAAGAAGAAGAAATCATGGAGACGTTGAGTACCGAAGAGTTGAACAAGAAGTTCGATGATTTCATACAACGGACGAAGGAAGATATTAGGATGGGAAGAAATAATTATGATGGTCAAGTAAATTATAATTACGACATTAATTTGTATGACAAGAATTGGCCTATCATTATTGTGAATTAATATTTCTTATTTTTTTCTGAGAATAATATATAATTAACCATTTAGGGTTGTGTACTTTGTTAGTTGTTATCTTGTTTATCGCCATTGTATTAACTTTATGTAGCAAATACATTCTTTCCTATGTATATTATTTATAGTTATAGAAGTAGTGTTGTAAACATATTTTGTTAATGGCATGATTGATGACAATCGAATTTATGAAAAGTGATTTTCTAGATATTGTGTGATTAAAAACTAGTAAAGAAATTATAGGTTTATATGTAAAATTATTTTACTGGGAGAAAGTATTATTGAAAATGAGTTAAAAAAATTAAAAATCTCTACCAAGTTCTAAGAGTTATTCACACAACGATATTTACTAAATTAACCCACAAAAAGGTTCTAATTTTTTAAGAGTTCATAGCGTAACTTGTAATATTTCATCATCCTTCGTCAATTTTCATGTATAAATTTGCATGATGAAATTGTTATTTTTTTTGAATAGGTAAGTGATTATAGGTTAAGTATTTGATTTCTTTCCTTTTAACACACCCAATTTACCACAAAATATAGGGTGAATCAATTTTTAAGTTATTTTATTTTGTTATATTAGTATAACAAATTTTGAGAAGGAATATTATTAATTGCTAAGAAATTAAAGTTAAATTAACAATTAGTTTTAATCATACATTTTACGGGACTTATACTTTTTATCGACTTTTTATCTACGTATCTTCAAATTTTATCGAAAACTACTAAAATTTTTATCAAAATCGTTTTTCAAACAACCCCTCAAACTTAAACTTAACTAAGGACAAATGATTTACTTACACGACAAAATTATTAAATAATTAAAAAAATATGTTACATAACAAGTATGATTTACCCTTAATAGTTTGATTTTAAATTATTGCACTCGATCAACGTGAAAATTAATTTCATGCAGCTTCCTAATCCTTAAATGTCTTCTGGTTTCTTAATTATCCAAATTTTGACTAACACTGATTTTTTTATATATTTGAGACCGGACATTAAAGGACCCTACAAAAAAAAACTGATTAAATTTAAGCTTTAAAGTCAATGAAACATTCAAATTATAAAATATGGATTTAAGTAGAAATCTAGAAGATATTAAGTAAATCTTATTTTCTCCATTTCTATTGGAAGGGTATGATATGCAATAATATATTTGTCGTGATCCGTGTCCCTATAGTTTAATTTCTACCCAATATCATGAGTGTAAGGATAAATCTTGATTATTGACATTTTAGTGTTAAACTTGACTAGAGGTGTTTCACTGTTACTCGATCTTCTTCTGGCTCCATCGTGTAAAAGTCAAAAAAATTCTGGAATGCATCGTCTCATTTTTATTTGTTTAGTTGTCTGATTAGGAATCGGATATTTGTATAGAACGTCAATCTCCTTTTCCGAAGCTTAGCATGTTGGTCGACCCTAATCAGCTTAGAGCAAGACATTGGACAAAGCTCTAGATATGAAAGTAAGTAGAAAATGATATAGCAAGGTTCCGAAGTGTGGAAGTTGTTCATCAAAAAAGCCATAAATTGACTAAAACGAATGTTATTTGTCTACGATCATTTGGCGATTATTTTAGAAGAATGTATTCTGAAATAGTAGATTGATGGAGAATGTGTGGTTGAAAAAGAAGGAAAAGTTATTGATGTGATGGAAAATATTATTTTATTGAAAAATGTGTGGTTAAAAATAAGTAAAATAATGAAAATGATATTATTTAACATATAACATATTAGAAAAAATATGTATATTTAGGATGTGTTTGACCCACATTATTTTGGAAGAATGGATTCTGAAAGAGTAAATTGATGTAGAATGTGTGGTTGAAAAATAAGGAAAAGTTATTGATGTGGAGAAAAATATTATTTTATTGAAGAATGTGTGGTTGAAAATAAGTAAAATAATGAAAATGAGAATTTTAATGTATACCAAACAGGGGCTAAATTGAGAAAGTATTTAGGTTTTTACAAAAATAGTGCTTATGATCGACCCCGTTTGGAGCGGATAAGCGAAACTATTCCAATTAGTTAATTAAATGGCTTTTCTCTTAATAATCGATTTTGAGATAAGTGCGGGATTTATGAGATTATCACCAAATTTTATTATAGAAATTTGTTTAAGGTGACATTGATATTCCGTGCGTGACCTTTCTTCTAAGTTTAGTCAATTATATAATAATGAATCAAAAACCCTAATGCAGATCCACTTCTTCGATGGCATAAAATGAAGATTGGAAACATCAAGAATGACTTCGGGTAGGACTTTTGAAAAGTCAAAATTTATTTTTAGGACTAAGAAACTATTTTCTAACATGTTTCAATAATTTTTTTGAAGTACTTTATTCTATTAGAACAGTTTTTATTCGATGTTGGTTGAATATAATGTCCTCGTACAGTTCTTTTATAAAAAGTAAAAGCAAAAATACAAGTCTTACAAAAATGAGCCCTTCCACGCATATCATTAGAACAAAAAGGGAATATGAACTATATGAAAACGTGACAAGTGGGTATCATATCTTAGCAGCCAAGAACTAGATGCTCGATTTTCAAGGATTTCATCATTGAATGCTAAAAAGCGTTCAAATGTTCAATGCTTCGTGTTATGTCGTGTGCTATCATTACACGTCTTATATAAAATATTGAACAAAGACCGATGATGAGCTTACAAACATGGAATTTTAGAGAATATGGAATTGCAATCATTTGGTCGGATGATCAGCGTCCAAAATGATAAATATAGTTTGATTTAATTAATCCAGACAACATGTGGATTCAAACGTTAATTATGAGTAGATTTATTTACCATAGTTTTAATTGGTTAAAACAAGCCAGATTGCTTGATTGATAGATGGGGGAAATGGTGAAAAAATTGGAATTGAACAATATATAATTGGTAGGCTCTTTAATGCATTGATGACTTGATGTACACGTAAATCAAAAAATGCAATAAATTTGTGACAATCACATGAGAATAGAACATTTTTAGCCACAAGTACAATTAATTATGGTGTCAAAGAATATTAACAAGAATTTTATACATTTCCTCAAACATTTCTATTGGGCGATAATAGGACCGACCAAACCATAAACATCTTTCATGCTTCAAAATAAAGTTGTAGAGTATAAATATTGTGTCGATTATTCTGATTATATATTTATTGTAAATTCATATATATGATAACTATAATCGATCTGATTTGAGTGGTTTACAAATGATATATATCTGTGAAAAGCTAAAATTAAAAAACTTCCATTTTTTTAATATATATATTATTTTACTGAATTTGAAAAATCAAAATATTGGGAAAAAAAATCATTAACATAAAAGATTGAGTACATCATCCTTTAGTTCACTAATCAAATGCAAAATCCAAGGAACTCTATTGGGAAAAAACATAGCAATTCAGATGAAAATTCAGTCAAATCAAATCTTGAGATTGTGCTAATGTGATTCGATATGTTGTAATGTATGTCTTCAACCTTTCACAAATAGAAGGCTCGAGCCCTACACAAACAAGATCTCGAGTCAAAAAAAATGAGAAATTAATAATTCTCACCCTGAGTTATTTTTGTTGTGTTTATAGTGGCACGTACCTAGGCAATGGCAGAGACGAGTGATAATAGCCTGACCCATGGAATGGATATCCAGATCTTCTCGGATGATGATACCATGAATGATCCGGTAAAGTCCGTGGATATCCATACGGGTCATCAATCGCTCCATAGTTGTACCCATGTCCATAATTGTACTGACCATAGGCACTACAATAACTCCTACTTAATTCCGGGTGCTTTAGCTTGACCCATTTCAACTCTGCATGGTACCCGGTCCTTGCTAAGGCCCGCATAAGTATGTTCGGGTCGACCAACCCGGAAACTCTTGCTGTTCCTTCTTCAGCATCTATGGTGACAGAATATACCCCTACCAATAAATTAAATTTATGCAAGTTATTAGTACGTTCTCAGTTCTCGAGTCGTTTCATTTAAAACTAAATATATTTGGGTACGTTAAATTAAATAAAATTAAACAAAATAACGAGTATATAATCTACATTTTAACTTTTTTTTTAATACTGTTAAATTCAACGTACCGCAGATTGAATTCAAGACTTCCATCATCTTCATTTTACATGCTTGACAATGGACATTAACCTTCAAAACACAACCCTACAACACCAAAAATTTATGTACGTAACGTGTTAATGTTTTGTGTAATATATATACAATAAATACATAGGAAAAAAAATAGAGAAAATGTGTCTGTGGGTTTTTACCGCATCGGCGAAAGGCTCCATTTCTAGTACTCGACTACAAATTTATGAAAATGTAAAATTTAAAATAAGGTTTTGTGATCTTTTATAAGCCTTATATCATTAAAATTAGAAGTAAATCCGGTTTTGATATGGTTACAATTGTTACCAATTTGAGTAACTCATTTAGGAAAGCTAAATCAATGTAAGAGACGAGGTAATATTAATATATTAGTTGCAGAATATTTATTTGCCAGATTTACATCAACTCATTTGTCTGCGTATTATTTTAACAAAATTATTCTATTAAGACAACTTTAAGAAACATGTCATCCGTCATGAATCCGATAGAAAAGTAGGGTGAATCATATTGTCCAAATAGAACAAATTGGGTTTAGGATAACTTTCACCATGCTAAGGCGATGTTCTATCGTTGAGATAGAGTTTCTTTAGCCCATCGATAAAACGAATCGATTAATCCTTAGTCAAATGATCGAGAAACTCAGTGATGCTATCCTCAAACAACTTGTAACAGAATCTTCTTGTCGCAATATTACAAATATGAAAATAATGATCAAAATCGAATTCAATTATCAACTACCCGTAACGAAAACAGGAATGATTACCAATTCTAACGGTACTGAAGTTACATCTCTTTTTTCATTTTCATTTAAGAGTTCTTATTTGTTTCCATGCTTTCCGAGACCCCTAAAAATGGACAATTTCTTGAGTATACTATCACAGAACATGTTTGTGTTACTTTATCTCGAATGATTTTCCCTTTTCTTAATTCTATTAATTATTCCCCAATGTGTCACCCAATTGTGATATAAGAATTAACTTATTAAAAGCACGTTTTGACTAAGCTTGAAATGTTTACCCCAAAAGCAAGGATGGATTTTAAAGAAATGCAGCTCGTACTAGCTTCAAACTCCCAGGTAGTTTTGGGCGAAGGATTAATGTCGAAATACATAATTTTTTGATAATTTTCAGGTACTCGATGTCAGAGAGAGGACCTTATAAACTTATTGTAGTAACAAATTATCCTGAGACTCGAGAGTTAAAAAGGAGAAACGGTAAAGAAACTGAAGGACTTCGAAAACTTATGTTGCTAATTATTGGAAGAATCTACCGAAGGCGCCTCCTCTCAAACTGGGACTCGTGACAATGTGGGTCGAGCCAATCTCTAGAAGAACTCTTTGAAGTGTTGGAGGACATTCTTCCGCCACCCACAAGGTCTCTCAAGTCATCGACCTTATTTTCCCGCCCAGTTCCACTGTATTGCCTATCCGCTTCCTTAAGTTTCTGTCTAAACCTCTGCTTGCGGCTAGAAGAATTTAGTTCTTGCAGCTTCGATTGTGATGGTGGAGCTCCGTGTGGTCCGAGATATATCTTCTCTTCTTTATTAGCCTGCCAAATCGTGATACATAAACAGGTCAATATACTTTATTAGTCAGTTAAAAAACCATATTTTTGCTTCTTTTGAGGTTAATTTAAAAGCTTAAGCAACTTTACCTGAATTGTGGACGGTTTAGAATCTTCTACTTTTGGAGAATCATTTTGATTCTGGTCTGGATCTCCAATGCCCAAGCTTGGAATCACAAATCCATCATTGTCTACCATAACACATTAGAAAAAATGATGTCAATATAATTCTCTCTCAATTATGCAATTGCCTAAACATGACATAGAACGGAGGTAAGACAGTCAAGCATCATAAACACGAATGATTTTTATTTCAAACAAAAATGGTGAAGTTTTGGCAATTGGTACACTTGTGTTGGATGTGTAATTACTTTGAAAGGTCGATCAACTTGCACTAAATCAAACTACAAGTGTTTGTTTCTGAGCTGACTTAAAAGACCAATGAGCAACCAAAACTCCAAGTACATAACCCAGCAGTGGAACAAATGTAGCGGATGCTACACATAGAGATTTTAAAAACAACTAAGTATTTAACAAGTTAAATGACCAGAAGCAGAAAACAAACAAAAATTAGCTTTTACTTTCAAATATTATAAGTTATAACATATAGTTAGATGGTCACATGGTCAAATTGTGAAAATTAGTTGCTAATTCATTTTTCCGTTGTGATATTTCTTCATCAATTTATATCTGGCACCCAGTTTGTTTGGCATTATAGGACTTCAGACAAGTAACTGATGTTGGTTTATCATTTGGACACAGATTTTAATCCATACTCCCTTCCACGTAAGAGAAAAAAGAAACGATATACTCGTTTAAATTTCTCTTCAAATGAATACTGATCTTCAAAACCATGTGAGTTTATTTGAAGTACCAGAAAATTTTAACAAGTAGCTTCATCCATAAATGCATCAACCAACCCTCTATGCATATAATTGCAAAAGCAAACAAAAAGTTTGTTTACAATAAAAAACAATGACTATAGTACACCACGATTCAAATATCTAATCGAATCACATTGGATAGCTCCCGCTTCCGATACCTAAGAAGTATTCATACATGCTACTTTAACTCGTTCCTCTATCATTTACTTAACTTAAATGCAAGCCTCAATAAACTTCTGATGTGATTCAAGTCCCTAAAAAGCTTTTACCAACTATCAATATCTATAATCACAAACTCTCTTAAGCCAAATGGGTGAAATAAGAACAAAGATGAACTGAATGAGCTTTAAAATAACATATAACATTCACTTAACCATTTTAGCATTGTTCTTTAGAAGTTTTCTCTCTTATACATAAGACTCAATTAATCAAAGGCAAACCCCAAATAAATTAACATCCAAATTATATTGAGTAACATTCAAAACTGATTGTGATCGGATGGCTATGCCTAGAATCCAAAGTTTCAATTAGAAAACATCATATAGTAGATTAAAAAGGGGTTAGCATTAATTGCAAGTAGAAAACATCTATTAGATATTATTTGTAGTAATCCACCGAATGTTAGTGAAAATTAGAACACAAATTCAAGCAGATGCGGACAAATTTATTAAAAAAAGGGACCACAAATCAGAAAGAGTACCTGAATCAATCCTAGTTTCGAACCAGCGTCAATCAATTTTGAATTAAATCAAGTAAGTAAAAAAATCTTCTGAATTTCGATGAGACTCAAATGCAAAAGAATGAAAAACGGAAATACCCCACTCGTCTTCTTCAACGGAAGGAGTGGAATGCGCAGGAGAGGAGTCCATGTGATGCTGATGATCATGGATTTGAGTTTGCAATTGATAATTCGAACGAGTCTCCACCGCCTGCACAATTATGAGTTAACTCGCTCAGGAAAATTCAAGCTTCAATGAAAAATCAATAATTGGAAACCGAATCTTGGATTTGTGCGGAAGGAATAAAGAGAAACCCTAGAAAGATCTATTCCTTCTACTTTCTCAAATGGTACCTGAACTTTTGACTTCATTCCTTATATGTACTTGAACTTTTAAATTTTTACATTCATAACCAAACTTCTAACTTTGTTCCCATCCACCCTGTTTGACCGGACATTTCTTATAATAGGTACCAAAACTTTCAATTTTCTCTGATCCATACTTGGACTTTCAAATATATTTACCATCCATACCTAGTTTAACTAGTCGTTGACAACTCTAATGATTCAATCAAACGTAGTAAATGACAATGTTAATCCATATATCAATATATGCATGATTCCGAACTCCACAAATCACGTTCGTTTTTTCTTGAGTGCACATCATTATTCTTTAGTGTATGATCTCCAAGTGTGCTTGTTCATATATTTCAAAGGAATTCAGAATTGAATAACCTTGTTTAGAGATTTTTTGCCAATATTGACCTAGATTCAATCAAACGTTGTAACTGACAGCTTTAATCCATATATCAACATATACATGATTCCAAACTCTACAAATCACATTTGTTTTTTCCTTGAGTGCACATCTTTATTCTTTAGTGTATGACAGTAAGTTAATGACGCAACCGAATTTGATTTCACATTTATTTTACTATTGAATTGTGAGGGTATAATATTAATTGACGTTGAATGGGTTTGAAAGAGGATATGAGAATATACAAAGCAAGGTAAAATTAAAATTTAAAGTTGTCATTTGCTACGTAAGACCTAGGGGTGATGATCTACCTTGGTTTCATCATCCCACTCTATTGGGTAATTGAAACGAGTAAAATTCTCCCCTCCCGGATTTTTATTTTGTGTAATTTTATTTTTTTGTATTTTTAAATTTAAATTGTACTAAGAAAATTGAAAAAAAAAAAGTATCTGAATGGTAAATCTTGATATTTTATTCCTCACCCCGTCTTCCAGAAAGTCAGAGCGAGAGGGGATGTGAGGTCATTTCAAACTCAGATAAGGCATGCACTGTCGTGTCGCCACATTATCATTAGTCATTAGAGTTGTCAACGATTGGTTAATTATTTATGAATGCGAAATATATTTGAAAGTTGGATACGAATTAAGGAAAATTAAGTTCTTGTTTGAACCCAATTTTTAAAACTCATTTTTTTTTAAATCTAAACTCATCTTAACCACATATTCTTTTTTTTTTTTTTTAATTATTTAAAAAAAAAAAATCTGTTCTAGAAAGCTCAAAACAGGGGTTAAATGTTTAAATACATGTAAGAGAGACAACTGAAAGTTAAAATATCATTTGTGCTTTTGCCCTTTCTCATGTTACCTGACATTACAATGAATGCCTTGAATAAAAGACCTTTCCGTTAAATTGGACAAAATTGCTATTCTCTTGCTCGACAAGAGGAAAAGTACATTTTCTCTCCCATTATTATTGTACTAGTACTATAAATGCAATGTATCAGGTCCAATTTTGATCTATTCAGACTTAGATATCGGAATTGTTTTTAGTAGATTTTAATAAAAGTTGATGAAACATGTGATAAAATTTAATTGTTAAACTTTAATTTATGATTAAAATCAAGTTATCAAACAAGGCCTTAGGAAAATACCTCAAACATAGCCAATTTTGTGTAAGCTCAAGGAAACAAAGCAGCATCATATGTCAAAGATGTAACATTTTTCAATTTAGTTACATGTACATTGTCCTTGACAATATGGATGACATCACCCTTTATGTGGAAAAAAAGTGTAAAGTGATATAATTGATGTGTTTAAAATTAAGAGCGTATAACACACCTCACCGCAAAGGAGAATGTAAGTGTGTCATAATTGAACAATTTTTTGTGCACAATTGATGATGGGCTTCCATAAAATTTGCAGACCTGGATGGGTCAAAAAAATTTAAATTTGGAGAAAATTATTTGAATTCGTGATTTTTATGCCTTCATTTCATAAATCAAGCATTAATTTAATTTAATTTTTTTTCAAAGGTTAGTTGATCACATGAATTTATATGCTTAGGTCACACTTAAGATAAAATAACTGGTCACAATCATAGATACATGGATTCAAAAGTCACATGCTGATAAATTCTTAAGTACAAATGTCACAATAAAACAAACTAACATATCACGTATAAATTAGACAACCATGCTACATGACCATAGGCAATAATCGAATACACACACATCGGGGGACGGATATTATTTTATTCACGCGGGACCCAAGCGCAATGTGAGGGTCAGTCACCCGAGGTGTTAACCATTTTCGGCTAAAGTGACTTCATTCAAAATTAGATTATAATCAGACATAATAGTGAAGTCACATTCACATCATTTATCAAAGTAGGTCATAGTTACATGTCACCTGATTTTTGAAATTTTTGCACAAGTTCGGTAACTCTAAAACCGTGTTCTTAAACTATCGTAGTTACGAAATTTTCCCTCATATTTATGAATCTAATGGCCATTATATATTGCTAGAAAACACAGAAAATTTTGCTTCCTGGAGACTTGGGAACATGAAGAAAGCAATTGATCATTCTCATTCATCATTCAAATTTAGTCTCTTTAGAGCCTTCTTCTTGTGTTTTGCACTTGTTTCATCCCTAACTTTAATCTCTCTTCACCTCTCTTTTTTGCTTCCTTTATTCTCACAATTCCTTATGTTATCTCTTCTGCTTTTAACTTCATCCACAAGAATATCACTAACTCTGATCACAATGAGCAATGATTTTGGGCTTGGGTTATCAGAGGACGAATAGTTGACTGAGGGTGATGACGAGGGCGAGTACTTGATCGAAATCGCCCTACTGGAGCAAGTGGCCGGTTTAAAACAAGAGAAGGAGGAGCAAAAGATGAAGAGAGATGAATTGCTGGATATGCTGCCGGAATCAAATTTTGAAACAAGGGTAGCTCAACTACTTTCAGATATTAACGGAGAAGATATTTAGATTGAGATTGACATTTCAGTTGGATCAATCAGATGTTAATTAGCAAGCAAGTCATTTTCATAAAAGTTGTGGGTCTCGAAAAATGTGTTTTTAAAAATAAATTTTAAGAAATGGATACGAGATGGGCACAAAATTTGTGCATGCAGTTTCATATTCTTTTAGCGATGGATGTTCATTCTTTATATTAGAAATGCTTCTTGGATCGATTCAAAAAATCTTTCCCGAATAATAAAGAACTCAATTAACTGATATTCAGTTAACCAATGTCAGAGACGTATTGTTTTGCACTTGAGCACGTGTTTAGCAAAAAAAATTAAATAATTAATAAATAATCAAATTTTATTTTTATCCATATTTCATAAATTCACAAATTATTCATTATTACTTTCTATTTATTTTTAAATTAAATCATTTAAAAAATTAGGCTTAGAAATCAGGAAAAACTACCCACGGTACCGTCGTACATCCTTTAATAATCAGTCCCAGTATTTTCAATATTCACCACACTGCCATTGCGCTCACTCTCTCGATATACTTTATCCGCCACTGAAGTCTTATCCCCCGCTCCATATCCCGGCACCTCAGCAAGTAAACCTTCAGCAGGTCCAAAGATTCCTCGACTCTTAATTCCCTCGGTACTCATCGCCCACAGCATATCGTCACCTTTGATCGTCTCTTTCTCTTTCCTGTCAGGCACTCATCCGATGCTTCCCCAGTGTTGAAGCTGATGAAATCCGATGCACACTCCTGTACGGTTTCTTTCGCGTCTTTGGAATTTTTTCATGGCTCTTCTCACGTTCGCGATTGGGAGAAATCTGTCTTACTCTTTTGGAGAGCCGTGCTATCTAAAGCCTTCCGGCTGTATGGAATTGGTGAGTTTTTCTAGATGACAGAATGAAGAGAAGCCAATTTTTCAGGTATTTTATTAACACTGTTCTGAAGTGACAATTCTTAGCCTTTTTTGGTTATTCACATCGTGATATCAGAAATTTGAGGAGAAAAAAATCGAGTCAAAGTTTTGAATTCGAAAAGCCGCGCAATAAAGCCAAAGGAAAAAATTGAGAGTAGAAACGGACAAATCGAGGAGTGCCGGCTTCAATTATAATAATTACCTGGTATAATTGAAGTTTTTAATTGTAAAATCATCACCAAAAACGCTAAATTTAAAACGACGAAGACGTGCAATCCAACAGTAAGCTACACAGCGATTCGGCACATGTAATTTAGTTGAAAAATCGACATTTCATACTCCGGCGAAAATTCCGGTGCCTGAAATGTTGAATATCCGAGGAGAATTTTTTACGAGAGAACATAAATGGAGAGAGTGTGAGATACGTTGGATCAAATGCTATACGATCTAGGAGGCACGTGGACAGTTTTGGACCGTTGTTGTCGATAATGTAACTTCGCGAGACGAGTTTGGCGCCATTCAATTTTTCAGAAGTGGATTGATCTTGACCGTTCATTTAGCATGAAGCACGTAGTTAGGCCTGGCTCGATTTTGCCTCCCGACCTTTCGCGTAGTGTAGTCATGGGTTACCAACTTTCACATATGAGGTTTTAGGTCCAAAACTTTCAAAGGTGAGTTCTTAGGTCTCCAGCCTATTTGAATATGTTAATATGGTTCACCACGTGATGAAAATTGCTAATTTAAAAGTTAGAAAATTGCATTTTTAGTTTAACCAAAAGATTAATATTCCATAGTCTGAAAACCTTGCCCTTTAGCTATGAGTAATGTGTACCTCGCATGCAATTTTAATATCGAAATCATTTTAAAAATTGGACTTGTTAGTTCAATCGGTTCAACCGGAAAATCAGGAACGTGGACCAAAATCGATCTTGTTAGACTTATAAAATCTCTAATTAAAAGCTCGTCTAAAACCCATTAAACCGACCGATATTTGGAATACTCGCGACCCGTTCCTGATTCAACCGGTTCAACCTATGTAAATGTAAATTTTTTTAGATTTTTGAAAGTATATATATTTTTAATTTTCTTAAATGTATATTTCTTAATTTTTAAAAAATCATTGGTTCGATCCCAATTCGACCCCAAGATCAACATTTTGACCCTTAATCATTTCTCTTTTCCGGATCGATAGCCGGGTCGATTTTGAAACATTGATCTAAATTGATGGTTTTAGTCATTGGGAAACAAATTTGCCAATTTATCCAAAACCTTACTTTTAAAAGGATGGGGAACGATAACCACACCACCTGAAAAGTTGAGGAGCCCAACCCTAAATTTACCTTTAATGTTTTATAAAATAGCAGCAGAAGTCTCCAATTTTTCATGAAAACAAAATCTGAGTCTCGTCTCCAACCATTTTAGCTTTTGGTAGTCTAGGTCATATGCTCTGTCCACAAGATAACTAAGAATTGGAATATTAAATCTTAGGGCAGGTTTGGTATGCATCATAGGTAATAGTTAGAAGATTAAGTTTATTGAATTGCACGGCGTTGGTTACTCTGCACACTAAATATGTTTTTACGTCATATTTAGTTAAAGAGAAAAAGAAGCTAAATATTTATTTACAATATTGTTATGTACCATTTAATGTTACATATCAAACAAGCACAAGTATTTTCACGAAGCTTATGATTGTATTGCTCTTAATCAATTGCATGAATCTTTTAGGTACGCCTTTATGCGAGTGTTTTGAAATTAGAATGGGAAAGAAATTTTCGGTGGCAGAATCTTGCTGTGCAAAAGTTTATGTGCAAATTCTTGAATGCATACAGCTATTCGGTGGCAGAGTCTTGCTGTGCAAAAGTTTCAATTCAATGTGCAAATTCTTGAATGCACACAGCTATACGGTTCTTTCAGGTAAATACTGGACATAAAAAAATTTAAATGATATGGTTGATGGGATTTTAGCATAGTTGGCCAATATTGCAATTGAGAACTCCTGCGGATGGCATGATGTTTGGTAGAAGTGAAGCTGGTCTTGCGACCATGCTCGAAGCTTTTGCATAGCTCCCTGAAGTTCCATTTCCGGAAGGCGTAAACTGTGCACCATTTAGTAACAAATCCCCGTCCGATCTCCAGTTCCACTTCTTCCATTCTGCAGATCCATCTGGGTTTTCACGTTTCGTCACCTGAATATTAATGCAGTACAAAATCTTAGCTCTCTGGTATTGTCATAAGGTGATCATTAGTAATTAGTAAGTTTCAAGATTGTTAATAAAGTACTCGAAGCAAAATGTACCTCCTTTGTAGATTCATCGTCTGATGCAACGAAGACGTTGCCTTGGCTATTGATTGTTGGATTAGCACTTCCTCCGATAGCGTACATCTCCCAACCAGTGTATACATTGTTTACAATGTGAAAATAGCCATGTCTACACCTACAAGAGTTAACAGTAATCTCTTAGTTGGAATAGAGCTAATATATTCTGTTAATTACGTTGTTTTAGGAATTTCGAAACTAGCTAGTTACCGTGGAATTCGTTGAACCAGACCTTCTCCGAAGTAATTAAAAGCAATGGTAACTTGCATAATTTTGTCTGCAACAAAATCATCGTTGTGTCCCATGAGCATGACTTCGTTATGTTGAAACATGTAGTTGTTGGAGATGGTTATAGCTGTCGAACCATACACTACGTCTATGAGGCCGTCATGGCATTTGGCTAGCGTACAATGGTCGATCCAAATGTCCCGAGCCCCAAATACTGAAATGCCATCCCCATCTGATATGCCTCTCAATTGATAATGATGTGGGGAGTCCGTCACAACTGCATTCCCTGCCTGTACACAATTGTGTATGTAGATGCCATGAATAATGATATTAGTCACACTTTGTATGGTTATGCATGGTCCATTTGATATTTCAACGTTAAACCCTCTACCATCTATGGTCTTGTATGAGTTCATCATGAGTTCTTCTTTCAGTTTGATGTTCATGTCATGATTAAATATAATCCACAGGGGTTCCTCTTGGATGACTGCGTGTCGGAGCATGCCCAGACTGGGATCCTTTGGATCGTCATCGTCTCTTGTGACAATGTAGTATTCACCATCTCTACCACCAATGGCATTTCGTCCAAAGCCAATCGCACAATCAGCTAGCACTTTGCGGTTGGATTCCCAATCAGGGTCACACCTCCAGCAATCATCAATGGGATTACCATTTCTACACGATCCTCCTCCAAGTCCATCCGTTGAGTTCTTGTTCATTCTCCTGCAAATCAGAAAAGGTAAGCATAACTTCAATCAGTTTTGGCAAAGATTTTACATATACATTGAAAATTTTAATTAAAAAAAAAAAAAACTAAGCAAGAGAAATTACCATTGAACTGGTCCTGATATACGTGCTATCGGACGTGCAAAGGACAGATGAGCAAGTAGAAAGAGGGCAAGGTATAGAAGACAGACTACTGACATTGTTGCTTAAGGTCCTCAGGCAGGGGAAGGAGAAGTTTGAGGTTTGGTAGTTGGCTCTCTACACCGTATTATCTATTTATGGGAGATAAATGGTGACATTTGTGCTAAAAAAGTGCAATTAGAAAATCAGAATTTATGAATTAAAAGTGATGAAAAGTAGTTGGAATTCAAGACTAACCCTTTGAGTTGCAAAAGCTGTTGAGCCTGGGAGCAAGTGGCATTTAATATCTGCATTTTCAGGCATAGAACTGGACCCAAACTCCAGAGTA
This sequence comes from Fraxinus cuspidata, assembly GCA_903798385.1. Lineage (NCBI taxonomy): Eukaryota > Viridiplantae > Streptophyta > Magnoliopsida > Lamiales > Oleaceae > Fraxinus > Fraxinus cuspidata. Next base: position 45,942 of record CAIGRP010112925.1, on the reverse strand, counting down.
ACACCTAGAGTTAGTAAGGGATTTACCTACTACTCTTGCAATTTAAAAACTCTAATGTTGCACGTTTGGAGAAAGAAAATTGAGGAGCCCCATATCACAAAATATGCAACCCTGTTTGGCTTAGCTAAAAAAGTTAATAAAAACTCGAGTCGTTAGTTAATTTTAATTATCAATTTCATGAGATCCACAATTTTATCAACTTTTCAACCATACGTTTTTAACCTTTTATCAAAATTTACTAAAAAATTGATTTTTTTGTTGCACCAAACATGGGTGAATTATCACTGCACGACATTCAATGAATTATGTCACATTTGATGAGTTAGATTGTATTGTAGTGGAGATAATATGTTCTTTCTAGTTGGGATGATGATAGTATCGTATAGAACTGTCGTGATACAATTTTAAGCATATAGCATTTGCACTTTGTACGGTTAAAATTAATGTTCTTTGTGAACATTAATACTCTGGGGATGCACAAGTAATTAAGAGGGACTAGTAATGGATATGCTATGATTTAATTATATGGCATGAAAGCTACTTCTTGGCTATAGATGAAAAAGTCGGATTTTGAATTATTTTTGAACTCATTATATCAACTTTTTCTTGTTCTTTTCGACTCCCTTATTTTATTTATTTATTTTTTTTTTTGCGTAAATAAGAACAATAACTCTTCTCGATTTCCTTGTTCTTATTTGTGAATAAGAACGACGACCATACTGTCTTTTTTTAATGAATGATGAATAGTATAATCTGCAACAATGAATACATATAATTTCTCAAAATATTAAACAACAAATGTATTGCCAAATGACCAATAAAAACCCTCTCAAACTCTTTAATTATTTTTAGTTTAACTTACCATACAATCTAATCTTGTATTATATAATTGACGAAGGGTGATTGAGTCTACGTAAACAATTAATATATTTCATGCATACCACTTACAAAATTGTAGCCAAGCGTTTGCTTGATTTAGTTTATTTGAATTTTCTTGAAACTTATTTTCGATCACATTTTTTTGCTATAATCATTTTCTTGTAACCCATATTTTTTTTTTGTATTTTTACTTTTTAATCATATATTCTCTAAAAAAATTAATTTTTCATTTCAAATAATCTCTCACAAACAAATGCATGACAATTAAAAATAAAAAAAAAAATTGGTATGCTACATAACCATTGAGTAGAATGTAAAATGTTACAAACTTGGAATCAAATTGATATTTTTTTTTCAAAGAAAAAATTTCAATTAATTGTGTAAATATTGATAAGAAAAGAAAAAAAGATATAATAAATAATAGTAATATCTTATGAGACAATAAGGCACAGGGCTTCACATCCAAAAATCCACTTTTGGGCCACGGCCGAAATATTATATAAAAGCCCAGCTGTATATACCAAATTAATTGACGGATCCACCCCCACCAAAAGAAGATAAAACGCAGGCTACTCTCCCACATTTTTTGAAAGATAAACATAAAGCTTCCCATTTTTAATAAGCAGACACTAAGAGAGATAAACACCACCATTATTGAATAGGATTAGTTCAATAGGTCGTACCTCTATATCCTTAAAAAATTCAATTCGAAGGAGACAGGAGATCAAGTCTGGTGGATGAGCCATGATTGCTGTGATTGATAGCCCCACCATCGTCGATCTGTGGTGGTTGGGTGCAGTAAGGATCGTTCTCAGAAGGCACATGAGGTGGTCCAGCAGTTACCGCCTCAAAGCTAAATATATTAAGGACCCGTTTGGCTGAATTTCTATTTTACTTCTACTTCTTGTAAAAAGCTTCCCGAAAAGTTGTTCTAGACAAACAGGCCCCAAGCCTGCTCTAATGACATTGTTGCAGTGTTGTCTTGTATTTTTTTTCTAATGTGTGGTCGAAGCAAGGGCTTTTTAACTTTTATTTTATTTATTATTCGCGGTGATATTATAATAGTAACAATTGTCCATGAATAACATTATTCTTAATTGTTCCATATCGATAATTAAAGGTGGATCCAAGATTAATTGAACAAGTAAGATGAATTATATTGTTATTTAGAGACATTCCCCTTTTTTTCATTCTAGTTATTGACCTGGGAAGGAATGAAGAAGATTAGATATACAATCAAATATCTGGGACTAATCTCCCCCTTTTTCTCCTTTTTCCCCTTTTTAGAATAAGGGAGGAAAGCAGACGATATTTTAGCCATTTGCATCAAGCTCAAACTTCCTTCTTGCATGCGTGCCCCTCCAAAAGCACACACTATAATAAGAGGTAGAAATTTATTGGTAGCGTACTCAATCAAACGGGTGATTTTCTCCCAAGTGTTAAGCACCAATATTGTTACGTCAATGCTACTCTAAAAACTGAGTAATATGAATATGACATGGAATTGAATTTGTCAAATCTGTTGTACAACGGCTTCATTTGAATTTTGTTGGCGAACCAAATCCTAGTTTCAGATTCTGGCAGTAGACATCACAGAGAGGATCAGATTAGGTCTTGGGATCGGCTTTCCTGATTTGTTTTGCTTTGTTCTTGTGGTATTTGGTTGGATATCTGTCGAGAAATGGAGGGACATCAGAACGGAGAAAAGCTTGAAAGCAGAACTTCTCACTGGACCAAGGCAGTACAGCTACAAAGAGATAAAATAGACACAAGAGGGTTTCATTCAAGCAGGATTCTTGGGTAAGGAGCTTTTGGCACTGTTTATAAGGCCTTTTTCGCGGATTTGGATACTATTTCTGCTGTCAAAAGATCAAAGCATGCCCACGAGGGTAAAACCAATTCCTTGCTGAATTATCTATTATAGCTTGTTTGAGGCACAAAAATTTAGTTCCTCTCCAAGGTTGGTGTGTTGAGAAGGGTGAAATGCTGCTTGTTTATGTGTTTATGCGTCATGGGAGTCTTGACGAGGTGCTTTACGCGGAATCTGAACACGGGAATCCACTGCAATGGTCATATAGATATAATATTGCAGTTGAACTGGCCTCTGTTCTTACTTATTTGCATCAAGAATGTGGAACAGCAAGTGATTCGTAGAGACAGAAGACTAGTAATATAATGCTGGATGCGAATTACAATGCACGGTTAGGGGATTTCGGATTAGCAAGGATAATGGACCATGGAAAAAGTCCGGTTTCAACTCTCACGACAGGAACTATGGGATATCTTGCTTCTGAATACCTTCAATACGGTAAAGAAACTGAGAAAGCTGATGTTTTGAGCTATGGCGTGGTTATTCTTGAACTGGCCAGTGGGAGAAGGCCGATTGAGAGGGAATCAGAAAGCCATAAATTGGTGAACTTAGTGGATTGGGTATGGAAGCTGCATTCCGAAGGAAAGATAATCGAAGCAGCGGATAAAAACATGAATTGCGATTTCAATGAAAAAGAGATGAAAACGCTTCTGCTTATAGGCCTGAGTTGCACAAATCCTTTTAGCATGGAAAGGCCTCCAATGAGGGGAGTTCTTCAGATCCTCAACAATGAAGTGCCCGTGCCAAAGGCGAAGCCGACTCTTAGTTTCTCTAATAGTCTTCCTCTGAAGTATTGGTCTTAGATTGTGAAGACAGTGTGAGGCCTGAATCTCAGTTTAAAATCAAACGAATGAAGTAAGATTTTGACAAGTACTGATATAATATTCTTTTATTTTTTACTTTTTTCAAATAGGCAGATTATAGTTGTCGTTTTTTTTACATTTAATGATATAATATTTTTGTCCCCCGGACTTCGCCCTTGCACAGCTCTGTACTTGTGGTTTTCTTGATGATAATGCATTCTGTAAGTGAAAATGAACAACAATTTTAAGCTATCGCGTGATCACCCTTTTGTGCTATGGGAAAAATAAGCGTACGAGCGTGAATTTTGAGTGATTAAAAGTAGTTGGAATTCAAGACAATAACCCTTTGAGTTGCAAAAGTTGTTAGAGTCTGGGAGCAACTGGTATTTAATTATCTTCATTTTTAGGCATAGAATTGGACCCAAACTCCAGAGTGACACCTAGAATTATTAAGGGATCAGCCTACTACTCTCTTGCAATTTAAAGACCTCTAATGTTGTTTGTTTTGAGAAAGAAAATTGACATCGCTAAAAAAGTTAATAAAAACTTAAGTCAAAATCAACAATTAATTTTAATCACATATTTCATATGATCTACAACTTTTAACAACTTTTCGACAATACATTTTAACTTTGTAAGGAGGATATTCAAAAATATCAACCAATTAAACCAACAACAACAGAAAGAATAATGCACAAAATATTGAAAATAACAAGTAGAGAACACAAGATTTTCATCATAAGACAAGAGGTTCAGAACCGAAGTTCATAATCCTCTTTTGAGCTTCCACCAACCGGAAGAAATCGCTATATTAACTGGAATCAATGACTGTACAGAATACACCATTCGAAGCACTCAGAAAATCACTCAAGATTTCTCAACACAAGTCTTTCGATCTAAACAAAACCGTTCACTCAAGAACAACTAACACCACACATATAAACCTTTCAAGATCTATACAAAGATGATACAACAGATCAAAAAAGACTTTCTGTTTTTAGTGACACAAAGAAGAAGATGAATATTCACTGAGAGAAACTGAGTCGAACAGAGAGAGAGAGAGAGAGAGAGAGAGGATGAATGAATTAATCACCCAAACCCTAGACAAATGAACATGTAATAGAAGTCACTCGAAGGTCTCCATCCAACGGTAATATAGGTGACACTTGGCAACATCTAGGCTGTCCAATTTAGTGAAGGAGATCGCGTTTCATCAAACACATTTTCACAAAAATAAGGCAACAGTCACCAAGTAATCAATAAAGAATCTGGCCCAACAGCAAAGCCAGCCCAAATAATAACCCAATCAGCAATTATTGACTTCGTCATTGTGCCATTTCTTCACAAACTTATATCAAAATCTAGTAAAAATTTGATTTTTAGCTACTTCAAACATGGGCGAATTATCACTGCACGATGTTCAAAGAATTATGTCATGTTTGATAAGTTAGATCGTACTGTATTGGAGATAATATGTTCTTTCATATTGGGACGAGGATATTACCGTAACGTGATACAATTTGCAAAAGCATTTGCAATTGTACAGCTTTGTGAACAATAGTACTCTTGGGATATGCTATAATTTAATTATATGGCATGAAAGCTACTTCTTGGCTACTATATTGAATGTAAAAGTTGGATTTTGAATTATTTTTGAACTCATTATATCCACTTTTTCTTATTATTTTCGACTCCCTTATTTTACTTTCTTTTCTTTTTTGAGTAAATAAGAACATTAACTCTTCTCGACTCCCTTGTTCTTTTTTGTGAATAATAACAACGACAAGATCGTGGTTGTGCCTCTTTCTAATGAATGATGAATAGTAATACATTTATTTTTTTAAAATATTAAACAACAAATGTATTGTCAAATGACCAATAAAAACCCGATCAAACTCTTCTTTTATTATTTTTAGTTTAACTTACCCTCTAATCTAATCGTATTTAATATAATTGACACAGGATGATTGAGTCTACATCAAAAACTAATAAACTTCATGCATAGCACTTACAAAATAGCAATTAAATTTAGCGTTTGTTACTCAGTTTATTTGAAAATTATTTTTCTTAAAACTCATTTTTAATCATAATTTTTACCATAATAATTTCGCTCGTGACCCATATTTTTTTTTACTTTTTAATTATACATTCTCTAAAAAAATAAATTTTCACTTCAAATAATCTCTCCCAAACATAAGTTTAACAATAAAAAAAATGGTATGCTACATAAATAGTGGCGGATCAAGGATTTTGACTGAGCGCTTGTGGTCGTTGACAACCGCAATAATAACCAATGTCGTGAACTGAAATTATTTATATCGTAGTTCAAATTGTAATTATAATTGTGGGTGTACGTTATCTAACATTCTAATAATGTTTAACGAGTTACAATTTGAAGTTTGAGAAACGGATTTAAATATTTACTTTCTTGTTTCGATTTGTTAATAATTTCAGTCTAGCAGAAAAAATAACTATTTTAATAATGTCATTGTAAGGTCGAATTTTAGTTAAAAAATTTTAAAAATAAAGGGGAAATATAAATGTTACTTGATAAAAGATCATATAGAATTTTGTTACATTAAATTTCAACATCCACCAAATGCCATGGTGGTCAAGTGTTTCATAATTCCAACGATGATTACAGGTTCGAATCTTTCAATTGCACCGATATTTATAATGCACATATGCTCCAAAATGATGAAAAATATTAAACTAAAATAATTATAAAAGTGATTGCTATAGTTGAGATTCAAACCCAAGTCTCCCATTTACTTAGATTGGACTCTAATCAACTGAACTACCATAGCATTATGTGAATAAAATGAAATCACATTTATATATCCAAATTGATAAATATATGACCCAAAAATAAAAAAATTGAATGTTGGCGAATCGAGCACGAGCTAAAAGGAAATCACAATTATATATCCAAATTAATAAATATATGACCCAAAAATAAAATAAAAAATAAAAAATTGAATGTCAGCGAATCCAGTACGAGCGGCCGTCGGAACTCGTCTAGTGTTGGATCCTCTGCTGTACATAACCCATTGAGTAGAGTGTAAAATGTCACAAACTTGGAATCAAATAATCAAATAAATAATTTTTTTCAAAGGAAAAATTCATTTAATTGAGCAAATATTGATAAGAAAAGAAAAAATAAATTATAGTAATATCTTATGAGACAATAAGACACTGGGCTTCAGTCCAAAAATCCACTTTTGGGTTGGCTAAAGGTTTTGGGGCAGCCCAGTTACATACCAAATTAATAGAGCCACCCGACCAGAAGAAGATATACCGCAGGCTACCATCCCACATCGAAAGATGACATAAAACATCCCAGTTTTAATAAGCACTCATGGACATGACCCCGATTTGAGCAGGGTATGTTCTATGGGTTGGACTTTATGTACCCTTGAGTTCTAATGGTTTTCTTGATGATATTGCACTCTGTTAGTGAAAATGACCAACAATTTTAAGCTATCGAATGATTACCCTTTTGTTCTATGGGAAAAATAAGTGTACGAGCCTAAATTTTGAGTATTTCTTGAAATTATAAGCGCGTTGTGATGGATAGATTGAATTGATTTTCGTGAGATACATGGATTCCATGGAAATAGACAATATCGCAAGCTAAGGCTAAAGTCCTGTTTGGTATGAATTAAAATCTAAATTTTAATATAAATTAAAGTTAATAATTAATTTTAATAAAATATTTCATGAGACCTTCAACTTTTATCTAAATTTACTAAGAAATTGATTTTAATCCCTACTGAATAGTTGCTAAATCACAATAGATTTCAACTTTTTCTCTTTTCTCTTTTTATTGTGACTCTCCCTCTTACGTTTTTTACCAAAATCTCAACCCTTCTAATTTTTTAAAATTCGTCTAAAATTTCTCCACAAATTGTTACATCTATTATAAATCTTCACTTTCCAATCAAATTTTCAATTAATTAGAACCTAAATTTGCATTTTCTCATATCAAGTTGTGTACATTGAATGCGTCAAAAATGATTATATTCAATTTAACTTCTATTTAACGAATTGTGTTTATTTGATTGATTATTAATATTATATATTGTTTATATGTTTTTCCTTTCGATTACTTGAATTGATTGTTTATATTAAATACACTCTAAATTTTATAAACGTAAATATGAATTTTCTTGTAATAAGCAAAATATTAATGAATGAATGTTTTTTAAACGTAAATTTGTGTTTTCTCGAGTCATTCAAAAATAAAAAACAAAGTATTCGATCTGTATGAGTTTTGATTGTATCACTCAATTCAAAATGTCTACGTCGGTCACTGGTTAAAGCTATGGCTATCTCGAGGAATGTGCAGCAAGCTAACAACCCGACTAACTTGCATTAATTTCTCTCAACGAAAACCTTTTGCAAACCACAAATAGGGGGGATGGCTTTACTTGTCCAAAGGGCCAATCCTGGGCCGCTTTAAAAGTGAACTTTCAAGAAAAGAAAAAAGAAGAGGAAATTAGACCTAAATATGAGGCACATTTGAAAAATCATGTGAAAAGTAATTACAAAGTATAAAATACCTCTCTCTCTCTCCTCCCTAGAATAATACCAATCGGTTGTGATCAATGGAGGTGACAATGAAATCTAGTCACATCTGTCGCCCGCTTCTCATGGGAGAAGAATGACGACCATGGCGATGACTCCACTGATGATGTCCTCGAATATGCCAACATTTTCTTTTTCGATACAGCAGCAAAAAGAAATGGGGGAATTTGTGGAGGATCATCAACATTCATATGAGTCATCTCTCTCAAGTATAATGATTTATTCATATAAATTATGATGTGCAGTTTTCTTTTTTTGATTTTTTTGTGTTCTTGTGTTATGTGTTAGTGCGAACTTATTTACATGGTTTTAAATATGTTTTGTAGATATATGAGTTGTTTGTTTATTATCATTTGAGTTTTTGTTGTTGGCCTTTGTCTTGTTCTAATGAGCTTGTTTGTTGTTTTCAAGTGGTTAGGCACTTTGTGATTTTAGTTTCACTATATTCATCTTTAGTGTGTTTGCGGTGTGCCTTGTGTTTTTACTCACTAGATCGATAAGAAATAGACAAATTTTTGTTTTTTTTGTTTCTTATGTTGATAGATGTTGGTTTACATGGTACTGTTGATGGTAGTTCAGACTTCTCCTTCTTTGAAAAAGGATTTGCGAAATAATCGACGATGAACAACACGAGGTTGAGATGAAAGAACATAGAAACAAACGTCATAGAGAGAGCTATGAGATGAAGAGGCAAAAGGAAAACCTTGATAACAATATTAGGACCTCTACAAGGATGAGACATATGACAATTTAAAGAATAGTAATTGGCGAGTTAAATTATAGTGAAGCTTTTAACTGATGTTAAGTGAACGAGTGTAGCGGTCGTGACTTAACTTAAAAAAGTGACATTGTGTCACATTGTATTAAAGAGTGACACTTAATTTACACAGTATTTTTTACTTCTAAAATGCTTTATATATAAATTTTCAAAAGACTACTAATTTTAGGGGTATTTTTGTAAGTTGTCAAAAAAATTAGAACAAAATTAGTTATAGGCTTACGGGTCGGCCCGTTGCCACCACCCCTCCATGCAAACGTTACACGAATTAAACTCTGTTGGTGATCACCTAACTTTCAAATTGGCAAACTTATTTTTAGTAACAAACAACATATTTTTATTTTTTAATAAAAAACGACACTAAACTTGAAAAATGTGACATTGCGTCACTTAATTTTACACTTTTTATTTTTTTATTTTTGTCACTTTCTTAAAATTTTGTCACTCTTTTTTTGAGTGACAAACATTACTCTTTAATAAAAAATTGGCGCTTAACTTAAAAAAGTGACATTGCATCACTTTTTTTAATAAAAATGTGACACATAAAGTGACTTATCTTAAAAAAGTGACATAGTGTCACATTGTATTAAAAAGTGGCTTAATTTACACAATTTTTTTTACTTCCAAAATGCTTTATATATGATTTTTCAAAATGCTTTATACATCGATTTTCCAAAATCGAGTGTGGAAGCATCGTTTAGCTTATTATTATCATCTTACCAATATCTTCATCCACACAACGCACCTCAACAAAATCGATAAATCTTTATTAACAAATGATTCAATTGAAACAACTTCATAAGTTTTGTGTGTAAACACACTGTTCACCTGAGGTTGTATTTCAGCAGCAAAACAGATTTAACTTGTTAAAAAAGTTGAGATAAAACCAGAAGAGAAGGCTGAGAGTGATCTGAATCAGGTAAAAGGGCGGCGTCGTCGATGACAGAAGAAGAGAAAGCACACTCCCACCATAAACAAAGACCCTTTGCCGATGCCGGGTTGGGCTCTCTCTCTTCTGTCAACAAATTTCCCTACTTTAATCTGGAAAATCATGCATCGAATTGCCATTGATGCAAAGAATTGTATGAATGAGAGAGAGAGAGAGAGAGAGAGAGAATGGTGTTGCAATGAAACAGTAGTGAACTAGGACAGACTCAATTTATAGAGACTGGTCATCATGGAGATTTTGTAACGCTTGGAAAGTGACGCACCATAGTATAACATTATTATATGACCAGTCAATTAAACCGAAGTCAGATTCTCAAAAGAAAGATTTGAAAAAAAAAAAAAAGCATGTTCAGAAAGTCTTTATAAACTTGTACGAGAGCTTTTTTTAAATAAAGTAGAGTTGGTATAATTTGCGTTTGAGCAACGAAACAAGATATGACTCACTAACTTGTCTTTACCCTTTAGTTATTGAACAAGATGCGATTCACTAGCTTAACTTGCATAAAAGATTTTATGATCTAAGTAGAACTTGATTTCTCTTAACTTGCATAAAAGATTTTATGATCTAAGTAGAACTTGATTTGTTTACGCTTTAGTAACGGAATGAGATACGACTCGCTAGCTTAACTTACACGAGAGATTTTATGATCTAAGTAGAACTTGAATTCCTTATGCTTTAGTGAAGGATCATATGACTCACTAACATATCTTGCTATTCTCTACAGTTTAGTTAGGGGACACTATACGTGTTACGAGCCCGTCTTACATGAGAGTTTTTCTAATGATCAAAGTAAAAAATTATAATCTTTACACTTTAGTAACCGTTGCCATACGAGACTAGTCCTTCTCGTATGAGAGCTTTTTATAATTAAAGTGGATATTGTGTTCTTTACGTATCTGAGATGTTATACAACTCGTTAATAAAATTTTGTTTAAACAAACTTTTAAAAATAAAAATATAAATTCTAACCAATAAAATTTTAAAATTTTTTTAAAATAAAAATCAAGAAAAGTAAATTCAAAAAATAAAAAATAAAAATTTCTGAAAAAAAATTAAAAATGATTCAATTTCTTAATGATTATTTACATAAAAATAATACAAAAATATTTAAGTGAACATATAAAAGAATATTATCAATCCTCATAATTATTATTTTTTATTTCATATATTTTAAACTCAATTTATTATTTATTTTTATTATACTTTTGTAGTGAGGATAATTATTGTAAGATTTACCGACTTTAAAATGTAATATTACATGATGATATATTAATATAATATAGTTCTGTGTTTACTAGCTAATCAAATTTCATTGAATAAAATGTTATAAAACATTTTTTTAAAAATTTTAAACCAAACATGTTATCTAATGTTATACTTTAAGAAATAATTTTTCAAAAAGATAAACCATAACGCATTTTTAAAAATTTTAAAACAGACTCTCAAAATAGAAAATAAATTCAAAATCGAAACACAAATAAAATGGACCCTAACATTTTCTTCATATTTAGAAAATCTACAAAATTAGGTGAAAAGCCTCCACTGTCAATTTCTGTATGTATGTGTTATGATAATGTGACCTTTGAGTACCAATAATGACTTTAGTCTCAAATTCTCTGTGTGACCTCGTGCTTTGTCTATGCATTCGTAAATGGAATTCCTTCACGAGGTCAATTAAACATTTTTGCATGTAAAATAGAAAGAATTATGAGAATCTTTTGCACAAGCTCACAAGTTTTGAGCAAACAATCGCACATGAGATTTTGACGAGTAAGTTTACTTTATCCCTTTACAGATTTTTTCGTGTTATAATTTTCGTGCGAGGAAAGATTTAATTTACATTTGTCACAAGGAAGAAAATAAGACGTCAAGTTTTCACATGAAGTATGTCATGTGATGTTGACTGCTTCGACTTAGTATTTGATTAATTTTAGAAATTCGTATATTGAATTTAATATATCTTGTGAAAGCATTGTATTAGGGGTGAAAATAAATTGAGTCGAGTCAGCTCGGCCTTTAGACACATGAGCTTGGCATGAAGCCACGATTTAAAGGGCTGAACCGAACCTCCACGATTCAACGCCTCGTGTAAAAAGGTGTCCTGCTCGACTTGTGGTCGTCTCATAATGAGGCCAAACCTTAAGCCCTGTTTGATTTGACAATTATTTGAAAATGAAATTCCACCTTTCACCAAAAGTTATGTTTGATTGGGAAAATTTTCTTGGCAACTCATTTTCCATCTCTTGCCTCACATGGTTCCAATTCCATGGTTTAAAGGAAAATCCATGCTACTTTTTTTTTGGGCAATGGAAACAAATTATATCCATTTAATGAATAATTTTCATGTAAAACAAAGTCAAAAGAACATCAGAAGATCCAAAATTTCAATATTTTTAACGTGAAAATTTATACTAATCAAACAATTAATTGACAATTCACAGGAAATAATTCTAGGCCATTCAATTCTTTGGAATTCATTTTATTTCCATCCAAATTTCACTTTTGCAATCAAACGGACCATTAGTTAAAGAGTTTAATTAATATAAAAAAAAAATTGGAGTCCTTAGAGGGAATTTTCAATTTTCCCTTTTAAACCCAAAGTTTGACTGTTTCTAGCATTTGAAAAATGGAACAAGTCACGTAAGCGTAACCGATACAGCCCACTTCCCACTCTTCCCTCTCCATATACCTCAAATATAACTGCCGGCCATGGCTTCCTTTTCCCTATTATAAGAACTCAAACACCAATTTTTATACTCTCACTTTGTGTTATATACCATCTTCTGCACTAGCATTCAAAACACAAATCTTCACAATACTTCTGCTAATATCTCTAATGGCTTCTGCTTCAATCACCTTCAAAACTGTTTTGCTGTCAACCATTTTTGCTGCTGTCTTAGTGAATTCGTATCGGTTCGAAGTTGGAGATGAGAAAGGGTGGACTAAACCAACTGGAAAGGATCCTCAGACATACAATCAATGGGCTGCTAAAAACAGATTCCATATTGGAGATTCAGTTTGTAAGTGATTTCTATGAATATTTACTAGTTTTTGCGTTTAGTTTGCTGATTTTCTATTTGCTTCAGATTTCAAGTACAGAAATGACTCAGTTCTGGAGGTGAACCCTGCTGATTACTTGAACTGCAACACGTCAAACCCTATCTCCAAATTTGAAGATGGAAACACAGATTTCCAATTTGATCGTTCGGGGTTCTTCTATTTCATCAGCGGGCAGTCTGTTCACTGCAAAGTTGGTCAAAAGATTATTATTCGAGTGATGCATCCCTCTGAAGTGGAGTCACCTGGGCCAGCTCCATCCCCGGGAGGAGCCGGTGGTTGGGATTCAGACAACTGGGAACCACCGGGCATTAATTCTACCACCAAGCTCTTTTCTTTGTCTTATTTCACGACTGTTGTGACAGGCCTGTTTGTTGTTCTCTATTTGTTCATGTAAGACATTATTGTTATTTAGGTTTCATTAGTTGCTAGATTTTCTTAGGTTGCTTTGATTCCATACTCTTTAGTGACATTGTAGTTGATTCTTGATGCGGTGACTCTCGATGATTTCATTAATTTTCTTATTGAAAACTATCTCGAACATTCATTGGTCGAAATATATGATCCAAATCATGCTAGTCCGACACTCAGTTTACACCTTAGTCCATCAAATTGTTGCAAGAAGACAAGAAAATTCCAATGGAAAACTGTGAAATGAATCTGAAATATGAATGGTAAAAGATAAGACAGATTGTAGAGATCTTGTGTAACATTATAACTCACAGGTTTTCATTATTGTCTAAATTTACGTGGAGAAACGAACCATTTGCGAGCCAGACATAATTTCAACAAGGAATATGTACTATATAAAATTTTTCGATTTCGTACGAAAAAATAAATATCTACTCTATTTGCTCAACTGAGCTTGAACAGGATATAAAGAGTCTGTGAGTTCATCAGTTGGAAAATGGCAGCTTGATGGAGCACCAGTCGCATTATTTATAGGGCACGCCTCGTTTTTGCCATGAGAAACACTGGAAGTGTTGTCTTCTTGTTTTTCAACTTCTACAATAGGTTCTAGCAGTCTGGTTCTCCATTCAATGCCCACCGCCTCAGCCTGATCAGAAAATAGAACCTCTGATATAGGAGAACTGCAATTCTCTTTATATATTTCATAGCTGGCAGCACGAATATGTCCACAGTCCAAAATCTTAGATAGGGGATGCAAAACTGAGGTTGAATCATTCTTTAGTTCTAAGGTGTCCTTCAATTCAAGAAAACGAGAGACAAAATCTTGTTTGCTGAACTGGACAATGACTGCAGTCTCATCCAAGTGAAAAAATGGAGGTAACAGAATCTGCGCCAAAAACTTTAGACATACATTCTTTTATCTCTCTTGCCTTTAGCTTTGATGGTAGATCCCACAATATAACTGTAATCGAAAACAATATCATTGGGTACCGATACTTAATATTCGTAGAACCTATAGAGTCAGCAGGACATTTCCCTGTTCTAAGATCAATAACGTCTCCATTTATCCAGTTAAGGTACAGATGATTTATACACTTCTGGAGCTTCTCACTGTGTACTAAATCGAAAGGTTGTGCATGAAGATAGAAATCAATTCCCAGATCAGTGCATGCCTGAGCAAAAACACATCCTGTCATAAAAGCATCATATCCAGCTTCATGCTTGGCTCCAGAGTTCCAATTTGACAATCTCCAAATATGTACTAAACTTTCAGTCCCTGTTCCAATATGACAAATTTTTAATGTCTCTTTCATAGTTGTTCTCAAACTAAGTTTCCTTCCCAAGTCATTTTCCCAATCTAATTATATATTGATTCGATTATCATTATTTAAAATCATTTGTGTGTTACCACATAAACTGATGATGGGAAAAATGGAAAAGGTTATCCGTACATACAACTATAGCATGGAAGAATTATAAGCAGTTATAATGCGACGAGGGGATTGGTTACAGTTACAAGCGACAGTTCTTGTGCTCAATTATTGATGACTGATGCATTATTAATCACGGCTACCATTGAAGTTGTTGTTAGTTTGGTGGGTTTTGATGGTGCTTATGTTCCACAAAGTTGGACACTGATTGTATGGCTTTTGGTCTACATAGCAAACATTTCTTGATAACTTCTAAATTACTGAAAGATCAGCATATTTGATGCTAAATATTCTCAACTAGACATTGGGATAAAGAAAAATTAGGGCTTCTGGAAAGTTAAAATTCTTGACATTAATTATCAGCATTCTACCAATTGCTTATTCTTCTTTTGTTATCTCCCATATTATGATTTATGGGGCAAAATTAGGCAAATTCAGAAAGTCAATTAAAAATTCAATATGCCTTGAGCAATCTCCACTTGCTTGAATGAACACTGTATAAACCTAACTATAAAGTATATGACTTTCGATATTAGAAGAAGAGATTTTTTTTGTCAAGCTACAGAGAGTGCATCAATTAAGCATTAAAAAAGAATTATGCAACGTCAAAAAGAAAAGTTAAGGGAAAGAAGAACAAGGGGAACGAACCTCTTATCATCCACATGAACTTCCACCTTAACACTTGGTTTATCCGCCAAAATAACGCTCGAGATATGCTGCCTTTGGAAAGCGATGTGCTGCCTTTCTTTACAAGATGCAAAAAACTGATATCTGAATTTAGCAGTACTTTTGTGTCAACTATGTATGGAAATTGCTTTTGAACCTCTGAGACATACTCTTCGGCTGTCAAAGGAAGAGGACCAACAAATTTGTCGTATATGTGCGCTATATCTGCACCAATCCAACAAATCATCACAAGGAAATATATAGAGTTTAAAAGATGAAGAACAACACTAGAAAAGAAAATTGTATGTAATAAAAAACAATTGTGACCAATAATGAACTTTCTTTCAGTGGAAAGGAGGTCAACAACATGTCGAAATCCAACTGCAGTTTTTATATTCTTTACTGCTTTTCGACGACACTCCTTAATCTCCCTCTGCACAATAAAAAGGTACAAAGAGATTATATTATTATCTTGAAATTCCTTTTGCAAGTACGACTAAATAAATAAATAATTTGCAGTCTTCACAAAGTTTCAAGGGTGAAAGAAACTACTTATTTTAACGAAAGATGTCAAATAATTTGCAGTCTTCACAAAGCTTCTGTTGGACTTTAGGACATAAAGGCCGAGTTACCTTTCTCATTTTGTCCCTCCTTGCTTGTATCCTCTTCATGAAGCTTATGTGCAAGTCAATTAACATTGTCAATATGGATTTTTATGTCACTCTTCACCTTCGTCATAAAGTAAGCCTTACTCCATTCACTTGGGTGCCTTTTCTTTAACCAAGTGCTGCTTTGCTCTCCTTCTCAGTCTCACCCATCCAAAAATTCCAATCAGCCACTATCGTCGACTTGGCAGCCCTCCATAAGTAGTCTTTTAGAGTCAAACTCTTAAATTCGATCTTCAATAAATTACTATACATGTGTCGGACACAAAAACGATGTTCAGCCTCGGGATACAAACCGTCTATGACATTCTGTAGACCCTTTTGTCTATCGGTCATAAAAGTCCAATCATTACTATTCAAGATCTTCAAATCTTCACCCAGGTGTTGTAGAAACCACCTTCAAGTAGTAACATTCTTACTCTCCACTATTGCATATGCTAACGGGTAAATGCAATCATTGGCATCTAATGCCACAGCTACAAGCATCTGACCTCCAAATGTGCCTTTCAAGAAACACTCATCTCATCCCAAAAGTTGCCTAACAAGAAGCCTCTTTTGCAAGCTTCTAAACAAATGTATATACCTTGAAACTTTAGTTCATGCATGGCAACTATGCATGTAGACCCATGATTGGTTCTCAAAATCTCAGCTGCAAAAGACCTAAGCATAACGAACTGATGCTCATCATTATCCTTGTATTAATAACCTAGCATATCTTCTAGCCCTCCATGCTGTAACTTTATTAATTGTCAACTTCAAATCATCATTTACAGCCTTCGTAATAAATTTAGACTTCCAATTAGGGTCAACTTTGAAAGTGTCTAAATACCTATCTGCTGTATACCTTGCAGTGCAATGCCTATTTGTTCTGTCATTTACACATGTATGCTCTAAATTTGCTGCCTTTATTTGTACACAACCTTTCTTTTTATTCCAAGAAGCCCATATTTTCCACTTGCACCCTAATTTACATATAGCATGTGCTCTAAAGCCATCATTCGGTCTAAACCTCAAATTACATCTAGTAGCAATACGATGATTCCTCACAGCTTATTTTGACAAACTCAAGAAATGTCTCCGACATATGTAATATAAAATTGAAGAATTCATCAAAATTATTGTAAATAATTTACCTTGTGGTCCCTCCTCCATGGTCTGCAAAAGCGATTCTTCCACTATTTTTTTTTTGATTGGGTCCCCCATGTTCCTTGCAATCAAGACAAGAATATTTCTATGTTTTGTAGCTAAATCTTTCAATATTTGTTTGGCTATGTTTGAAGTGAAAGAAAAATCTAAGGTTCGCGATTTGGAGCTTAACAGTGAAGATAGAACTTACCAAGGATTGGAATTGGGGAGGACTACAATTTGAAGATGATCGATTTCGGTGGACAGAGATTTTCAATTTCGGCAGTGGACGGCGATTTCAATTTTGACGGTGGAGTTCGATTTTCAATTTGGGTGGAATTGGAGAAGGGAGAAGGAACGTGGGTTTCATTACAGGTTTGACTATTTACAAATCCTATTTGACTATTTTTAAATGACGTGTATATTTTGTTTTCCATTTCATCCGCCACGTTGACATTTTTGTCCACCTGTAGAGACGGAATTAGCTTTAGTGATTGATGGGTAAACTAATGAATAGTTCAGTGACCATTAAGTAACCGTTTATATTTCAGTGAGCAAATAGTAACCATGTGTAAAATTTAGTAGGCGGTGATTTAATTAACTCATATTTTATCCAACTACCAGGCTATTAGGAAATTAATCAAGTCACATGCGATGTCGTATAAAAGTGGTAAAGCTCAGCCCTAATTGGTGCATATTTTGGGAGTAAGAATGTATTTTTACTATTGAAGTGATGGGGAATATGTGCTTGCAAAAGAATGAAAAGTTATTGATGTAATGAAAAATATTATTTTATTAAAGAATGTGTGGTTAAAAATGAGTAGAAGAATGAAACTGAAAAAAATAATATCACTCAAACATGGACTCAAATTTTCTACTTGGAAATGTTGTAGCCCAAATCCAGTCAAAAGTCCAGCATGTAAGGCCGACACAGAATTTTTTAAGGGTTAGTTACACAACTACAATTATCCGGGGAACCAACTTGAAAAATCAGGTAAATTATAAAATATTGCAACATTATAGAAGCCGATAGAAATTATTTTCGAAAACGAGGTGTATCTTCAAATATGTTATTTTAGCCCTTGTTTGATTGTCATTTTTTTTGGAAAAACATTATTTTGAATAGCGAGTTTTTTAAGAATGTATAATTAAACAATAGGGAGAAATTTTTGGATTTACGTGTAGAATATTTTATTGTGTGAATGTGATTGAAAATAAGTATTTAGAAAAATAGTTTTAAAATAACGGGAAATAAGGGCTTAATGACCTACATTCTATAATTTTTTTACTGTGTAAGTAATTTTTTTCGATTGAAGATGTCCTAACCAATAATATTCCATCCACACTTCCAGTTATTCTAAAGTTCGGACCCCTTTTTGCCAGCCTCTTTAAATAGAACTTTGTAGCAAAATTGTACCGATAAATTTATATGCTCTCATTACAGCAAAGCAATGTCAATTTAAGGAGAGAAATTCTTACAACAAATATACGAAGATCAACAAGAATAGCAGTGACAACATTATCTGCATGTTATTTATTTTACGTGCTTAGCAATCATTGTTTTAAATGATATTAAAAATCGAAACATAGGTATGAAACTTCTTATACGAGAAAAATGCATGAAAAAAGACGATCAATCCTATTTGACTGCCAATAAGATGGGCCTAGATAATGAAATGTGTGACTAATGCGAGCCTAAGTGCAAAAATATATGTCTTTTATTCTTTTATTTTATAAGTTAAATAAATTAATTAATATAAGAAATTATTATTAAGTCGCTCACTTTCCTGTGCTGCTTGTTTCGGCAAATTGCCCTGGTTTCATTCTGTGGTTGAAGCCGAATGCATAAACAAAGAATCGGGAACTCCATGCGGTACCTTCAATGGTGTCTTCCAGTGTTGAAACGCCAGTTTTTATCAATACAAATTTGGGTACTCGAATTTCTCTACCTATTTTCCCAGATATTACAGCTAAGGAGTTCAAGAGTAAGTAACTTTTTTCAATTTTTCCTATTTCTATTCATCGTCACTATTACTAACGCTTTTTTTTTTTTTTCATTCGGAATTTGATTAGTTTCACAAATTGACGAAATTAAACCAAAATTAATTTTTAATCGGCGATAACCTGCTTAAAAATCGAAACTTTATGGAGTTTGGTGCTTTCGAAAAGCACAAATGGAACACGTATTCAGTATTGAAGAATCGCCGGATGAAAAATTTTCTGAGCTTATGCACAAGTGGGACGTTGCCTCAGAATTTGAACATCGCTGCCCTTCCTTTTCTGCGGTCGAAGTTGAGTTAATTAGATGAATGCTCATTAAATTTTGCCTTGTGTTGGGTTACTACTTACTCGTTGAACAGAGGGTTGCTCACTCCACCCATTGCTCACTCATCTATTCAAATTATTTCCCATCCATCACGGTACGGAACGGAACGGAAATGGCCACATGTGAAGGAAATTCGACGTGGGAATGTGAATTCATGCTAACTGGGAACCAACACTTTCTTTGTAAAATTGGGAAAACATTTTTTTTTCCCCAAAGATTAAAACCTCAGGCTGATGCCTTCTCAGCTTTGGCAAAAGTTTTCCCAAATATTTGCAAAGAAAGTGTCATTTTAGTTGGTGCGTTTCTTACCCAGTTGGCATGAATTCACAGTGCGGTAAGTCTTATTTCCGTCGACATGTGTCAATTTTCGTCAAGTGGGAGTAATGGAACTCACCATAGTGATGGATGTCTAACAGTTTGAACAGACAAGTGAACAATAGACAATATTTTTCTGTTCCACAAGTAGTACCTATGACAAAGTTTAATGAGCATTCATTTAATTAAAGTTTCGGCTATTTGGTTGTGCTAATTATAGTTGTATCTTTTTCTCGGAATGGGATTAAAACTTACTGCATGCACTCTCAATGCATTTTTTTTTTTTTTTTGAAATATTGTTGAATTACATGTATGTCATTAAGGAACCAACATTGACCTAAGTAAGTTTTTTTCCCTTGATGAGGTATAAGGTTTCTTTAGGATTAAAAATATCGCATGATTTGCAACCACTCTGTGACTTAAAACTGCTAGACAATGGAAGAGTTCTTTTCCCAAGATCAAGTCTTATTTAAACTTTCCATTTAGTGATAATCAATCTCTCAGACACTTTTTTAGTTATCTTCTATAAAATTCGTTCCTATTCAGGATCATTGTTGTGGCCAAGCCTTATTTTCTATCTCTACTGCCATCAAGTACTGTATGTTCGTGATATCAATCAAACTTAAAAATAAGCAAATCTATCGCCTGTCCACATTGTCAGGCATCAGTTATTGAAGATATAACCAGTGGAAATAAAACTTGGGTTAAATGAATTTCAGTGAGCAAATCAAAAACTGTTATTTTCCTGGTAACTTATAGTCGATGCAGGCGTTGTCATGGACTTGAATAATTGTCCTGTTCATCTTCTATTTCTGTCTAAAAGACAAGTGTTTATTATATAACTTGTGTTGTTCATTGGGACATATCGATTTGTGTTAGTGCTATTTTATCTTGAATGATGCTACTTGTATATAATGGAGTTACATAATATTTTACATACAGAGAGGTGTCAAAAAGAGAGTAGAGAAGATTTTTTATCTGGTTGAAAAAATTCCGATCCTATCGTATCTCACCACGTCATGTAAACCGTTATGTACATGTAGCTCAAATGTTTTATCTTTTATAATCTCAACTACCATGATGGTGTATCCAAGATTATGAAACCAGAACTGTTTCATATATATAGAAAAAATAGGAGGAGATAAAAGAAAACAATATTTGGCATTAATAACGACATGGATTCTTGAAAAAATACTTTGCCTTCTTAAGATCGTGAAAAGGTAATTAGTATAACCTCTTCATTGCAGGAAAGCTTGAAAAGGCACATCTAAGTTGTTTCCCAGAAGTGGGGAAAATCCGGGTGAATGGGTTATTGGTATGCCTTCTTTTCCTTCATTTCCGAGTTCAATGTTTTTACTGGGAAATCTACTTGTCTTTTCTTTTGAAATTGGTGCTTCTTTTGAACACAAGCTTCATTTTCTGGGAACTGTAACAGGTAAAGAGGAAATCATACCACTACCACCTGTCCGAGTCAATGCCTCTCAAATATGCTTTTCAGGGTTCAAGAAGTGCTTGGTTTCTTCAAATTGAAGCGCATAAAAGGGGCATTTCCAACAAAATAGATTCAGTCGAATGCAATGGCACTAAAATTAACAATAATATTCCCCCTGGTGATGGTGTTACTGGTTCTGTTGAATTCATCGGTTTTATGGGCAGGGATAAGAATAAGTTGAAACGCAAAAGAAAGAAGAACAAGATTCTTGAAGGTTCCTACCCTAGACAGTTTCTGGAAAAGGAAGAAGAGGGGGAGAGAGTAAAGAGAAAACTCATGTTTGAATGCCAAGAACAAAGCTCCGAGCAATGGCACCTTATTTCCGAGA
Organism: Fraxinus cuspidata; assembly: GCA_903798385.1. NCBI lineage: Eukaryota > Viridiplantae > Streptophyta > Magnoliopsida > Lamiales > Oleaceae > Fraxinus > Fraxinus cuspidata. Next base: position 24,261 of record CAIGRP010112925.1, on the reverse strand, counting down.
GGCTTGGTCAAGCTGCAGTTAATTGGAGCAACAAGTGGGATTTCAATGCAGCGGCAGAGGCACCTAGCGAGATGTTATCAGAATCAAAATCAGTTTCAGGAATTATCAAGAAATACTTCTCAAATAATGATGAAGTGACGTCTAGCTCAACTCTCTCTTTAAAAGCAGTCCGGAGTAACCATAAAGAAAAGCCAAAGGCTAGAATAGATTGCAAATTCGCAAACATTCAGTTGGATGTAGCTTCACCAGTCACAGGCCTAACACCTCTACAAATGCCTCATTCTCCATGGAAAGACAATACGGGTTCTGAAGCCTCAAGTTACAAGTGTAAAAAACCCGAAGTTGGAAAGCGCCTTCTGCTGGCATCAAATAATCTTGGGCTTTCTCCAAGTAATCAAATGCCTGCACTTTCTGTTTGCAAGTCTCACGATAGGAAATCTGCAGTTTACAAATGTACTACGGCTAGAAGTTTAGTCTTTGAGATCCCAGACGAAGGAGACTGAAGATTTGTAACGTATCGGCTCGATATATAATACAAGTTGAATTTTTTAGGATGGAGAAGGGAGATTGGAGCCATTAACCAGCTATTTAATACCTACAAAGATCTCCATTTTTGAATCCATCTTTAAGCATGTTTTCGGAACTGCAGTTGATTGCCAACCATAATAGTAAACATCTGAAACCATTCGTCATTCTGCATTCGAAGATCTACATTCCATATGGAATCCTATGGCCAGAGAGTCCAGTGAGGTATGCTTGACATGGGCAATTTCCCTTGTGTTTCCCTATGTATTCTGTATCTATTTCCTATTGCAATCTTCTGGTGAACACTCTTAATGAATCTGAAAAGTCCTATTATCTAAATTATTTAAGATCCATTATGTGGTTTCTTACAACCTTATTTTTAAGGTTTCTCTACTCAGATAAAGGACTAAACTCTTACCAAGCTCCTCTCGTTTATTCGAGCTTGAGATTGACTATTATTCGCAATGTTCTTGAACCACTTGTTTTTTTAATATCAGCGGCAAGTTGGCACTTGCCACCATTGGTGCTCGTATTACAGGAGAACTCGGATTTTAGAGCTAGAGGACTCTTCGCGCATTTGCCATATATTCGTATTTGGTAATCTCTTGCTCTAATTTCAAAAGTATATACTCTGTTTCAAGTGCTTAAAAATGATAAACAGCTCGACCGAGAATTGTGTGTCTCGTCAAGTCTATTAATCTGCGGCAAGCAAAGGTGGCAGGTTGGTGTTCCTGTCTTTCCTAAAACAAAATATAAACATTTTGTACAGTTCGTTTTTTTCTTGAATCAATGAAATGAAGATTTTGCTTCTGTTTTGTCTGATACAATTTATCCTTAGATCCTCCTAAGCATGTGATTGGATGAACTTAGGTCACTGGTGACATCAGCGGAAATAAATTTGACGCACTTGAAAGCATACGCTCTAACATGGCTTATTGCGGTCAATCTAGCAATAAATTAAATGGCTTATTGCGGGCAATCTAGCAATAAACTGAATGGAATCCACCTAACAATGAATTTAATGGAATAAAGGAAATGGAATTAATGGTGCAGATTTCAAGTTCATTAAAAGCAGAGCTTAATTTTTTGTTGTGGGAACACCAAAGAGCAAGTGATTTTTAAAATTATATATGATAAAATAATTACTTAAAAATAAGTTTGACTTAATATGATGCAAATTTGATGTTGAATTTTTATATAGTTGGCATCTTATCTTCCACCAAAAGAATACATGCTCTCTCTTCTCATCGGTGGTGGTTGTTACTTCAAAAAAAAAATAAAAAATGGAAATGGATTCACAGTTAAGCACACAGATTAAAATTAAGTCAAAGTTAACAATTAATTTTAATTACATCTTTCATGTAATTCACAATTTTTTAACCACATTTTTCATCGACTTTTATTAAAATTTACTAAACATCTAATTTTAATTTACAAAAGTGTTTATAAATAGTCAAATTATTTTATCTCTACATATTTCATGAGATTCATAAATACTATTTATTTATTCTTTTACTCCTTCGTTCCATAAAAATGGACTTGCTTTCTTTTTTTCTTCTATTTCAAATTATAGGACAATTTCCTATCTTCGTGGAACGGATTGAGCATTATGCTTATTGACACTTTGCAAAAAAGACATGTTGGTTTAAAACCCAGCCTTCTATTCCATTTCTCGTCGAATGCAAGAAACACTTATCACTGTTTCTAATGTCGTAACTTGTAATTTGTCGTAAACACCCTATCTTATAGTGTAGATCGAATTTATTCATTTCATTAAAGACTTGATACATAAAATTTTTATAAGTGCATTGTGATGACTCACTCGAAAAAAAACCTTCGTATATTTTTTTTTCAAATAACGAGATATGTAGGGGTTATGGATTTTGAAAAGTCAAAAGTTATTTACGAGGATATGAAATTATTTTTTAACATATTTGAATAATTTTCTGCAAATTTTTGTCTAGCTAGAAGAATTTTAGAAAATTTACCTAGTGTAGATTTCTTGAGAAACTCTTCCATAAGTAGAAAAATATTAGATTGTTTGGTTTAAAGAGGGCTAAACGAGAAATTAAGATTGTATATATAAGGAAGTAATTTTTCTTTTATCGGTAAAGGTGGGCATGTATAGATAAAAATAAAAATAAAAATAAAAAATTGTGTACGAGTATATAAAAATAATTAATTCACCCATTTTCCCACTTGCCAAACACGCCCCAACGAAATGCCAAAAATGAAAAGAGTAATTAATCCCTCACATTCCATTAAACATTACATATTCTCGTTCCATTATTGTTATCTCAGAGTATAAGCTGCATATACATACGAATTCTACCCACTTGACGGCTCCCTCTCTGTCTCTATTGCTCGAGTCATTTTCTTTATTTCTTATTAATATCTCTTCCTTCGGATTCATGTCGGTATGTAATCGAATTCTTCTCTCAGATTCAGATTTTATTGATTATTTGAATCGGATTTGAATTGTTTCTCTTTTTCTTGTTTGATAATTCTGCTAATCCCTTTTCATTTTATTAGGAGATTCTTGTGTTTTTGATGTTTTGATCGATCGCTTTGGTGTATGGGTTCATACTGTTTATTTATTTTTTGCTAAATTTTAGACAATATTAAGTAATATATAGTATATAAAAATATTGATAGGATGTTTGCTCTTGTATGATTGAATTTTGTTCAACGGAGATGTTTAAGCGAATAAATAGAAATCTTCTCTCTGTTTTATATTGAATAGTCGTCATCCTATTCCCCATCTCAAAAAGAAAAATAACGGGACCAAATAAATGAAAAGATAATTTTTTTTTTTATGGAAATATTGTTCAATTGTTTCCATTTGATTTGGAAACTTCTTCAAGAATTTTTACTTGGAAATTTGATTGATTTCATTTTGCTCTTTTTTACCAATAAAGTTTTAATTTTTCAGTTGTCTAGATTATATTTTCTAATTTGTTCAACAGTTGGATGGAAGAATTCTACTGCTTGCTGTCCCAATTGCTTATCCAAATTTATTATGAAGTAGCCTAGTTTCGCACTCTGAGTTACCATCTTTAGTGGCGTATTAAATGTGGGAGGTCTCAATGGAAAATGGATGACAAAATTCTGTAATGTCAACTTCTTGTAAATTTTATATTTACTAATTCTCAGACAAAGATATTCACGATTGTGTTCCCATTGCTTTTCTGTTGTATCAATTATTTTATTCTTTTGTTACTTTCTTCACTTGGATTTAGTAATTCCATGCTACATCCATTGATCCTTAGTGACATGTAGTGAGATGTTCTTACCCCGGCAGCATCTTCCTTCTCATTTAAGGCAACATTGAGTGAGTTGTAAAGACGGTGGTGATATTTTGATGTTACGGATATTTTGAGATGTACTTGAACATGATCCTTTTTAGGCTACTTTACTTGGATTCAGGTTAGAGTTTTGGTGCTTGATGTATCTGAAAGTCAAGTTCGTCAAAACTTTATGCATGTGGGCAAGGCTAATTGGCAAAATAATTTACTTTATTTTTCTGGTGTATTATTTCTACTATGGTTAAAAGAATTCAAAATTAATATGCGGGACTATGTGAAATAGTTGTACGAAAAATGAAAAATAATCATTATACTCCTTAAATTTATGATCCTCACAACTATTGAACTAGCGTTCCACAACAGATCTAGAGTGAAGTGTGCAGCACAGGTATTTCATGCATTTACAAGAGTGAATGTAACATATCTTGTACTTTCAGAATTAGATTTAGTTTGCAGTTTGAGAGACTTCTTTTTTGGGCTAGAGGATTAATATAAAACATATATACTTGTATTTTGAATGGACTTTGTTGTTGACTAAAGAAAAGATTACGCACAGCTCTCTCTGCAATTATTTTCGATCCAATGTTTGCAGTGTCTAACCCCATTGCAGTTGCCATTTTGCTCTTTATTTGTGATAAAAGTTATGTGGACTAGTTATTGTAGTGAATAGAATTTCAGAACCATAACGTCCTGCTTCAGCTACACAATCAACTTTTTGGAGTCCTCAATTTGCTTGTAAAGTGGATATTTTGTTAAATGCCGAAATGAAATTGGCTATTGGTAGGTTCTATCTATCATTGAATTAGTGTGAATTGATTGTCAAAGTTCGAAAGTGAATATCTATTTCATGGCACTTTTAGATGCAAGATTTTAACTGTAAACAAGGATCATCGTGAACTGTTATTTTAGCATTCACTGTCAATTTGGATTCAAAAGATTTGGTTGCATGTTCTTAGACATCAAGAAACCAAAGGTACATGATTCCTCAAGAGTTCTATAAGCACTTCACGTTTTATGCTTATATGTTGTGCATATGCATCTATTTTACTTTAATTATAAACAAGGATCATCGTGAAGTGTGATTTTGGCATTATCAATTTGGTTCAAATGATTTTTGGTAGCATGTTCTTAGATATCAAGGAAACCACACAAGGAAACAAGGATCATCGTGAAGTGTGATTTTGGCATTATCGATTTGGTTCAAATGATTTTTGGTAGCATGTTCTTAGATATCAAGGAAACCACACAAACATGAGCTCTCAGAAATAAGCACTTCACTGTTTACGCTCATATGTTGCATTTACAGCAGTGTTCCATAATTTTGTTCTCTCTTCACTAAAATTAATATTTTTGTAACCAGAACTAATTAACATGGCATCTATCGGTTATATTTTTACAAATTTGTATTTAGCAATGTAGCAATGAACTTGAAAATCATCATGCAAGTCCTAGCTGCAACTCGTGCTGCCATGCGTATAAAAGGTGCAGTCTTCACCTTCATTTTACTAAAATACGAGCTTAAATATTTTCTTCCTTGTGTTTCATGTAGTTCAAGAGTTGTCTTAAATTGATTATCCTACTTTCGGACATATAGGATGCTCAGCTTCCATTTTTGTGATCCTTTCATTTAGCAATAGTAATTGAGGGTTGATCTGTACTAAAAAGTGATTTGTCTTTGCTAAGCTTTTGCTTGGAGTCATCTATTTTTTTTGGAATCTTCAACTTCAATTTTGATATCTGAGTTAGCCACAGTTTTTCTGAGTGTTCAAATTCTTCATGCACGTCTTTATTAATGCTTTATTTGCATTTTATCTACAACTTTGGGCAGGAAAAGGGTCGGCCATTGCCAAAGTTTGGCGACTGGGATGTTAATGACCCTGCTTCAGCAGAGGGGTTTACTGTCATTTTCAACAAGGCCAGGGATGAGAAGAAGACAGGTGGGAAACCTGAGTCACCTTCAAAGGTGGATTCAAATACTAAGCATGGAGTGGAACCTTTAAAACCTCAGGGTGTAAGTTGTTCTTTGATGACTTATTTTAATTTTCGGCTTTAGTTTTTGGAATTGAATATGAAGTTACAGTGAGATGGATATGCATTAAATGTCTTGTAAATAGTGGTTTATTCGGCATTTGGTTTAAAACCATTTTTTTTTCCACGTCTCAATGTATTTCATTTGGTTTATTCGGCATAATTTTGTGGGACAAATTTAACCCGTTTGGTAGAGATTCTTTAAAAATTCATTTTCCCAAACTCATTTCAACACATTCTCTCAATAAAATAGTTCTGCACGTGGACTCATAAGTATTTCCTACTTTGTCACCATACCTCAAAAAAAAAAAAAAAACTTCTCACAGATCTATTCTTAAAAAATCTTACATCAAATAGGCTCTTAGGGCTTGCGTAGGAGTTTTTTCATCGGTTTTGACCTTTTGGATGGCATCGTTTATGAGATGTTGGGAAAATCGGTGTTTGTTAGTATTTTGGACACCGATTTTGTGGATGGTTTAAGTATCTCCAAAACCGGTGGTGTAATTTTGGCCACTTTCAACCCACCAAATCGGTGGGTTTTGGCCATTTCTAAAAATTCCATCCAATTTTATCCCCTAGAAAATAATTATTTTCTATCCACATATATTGTTCAAAACTAATTTGTAAATAAGAATGCATTAACTAAAAAACTTATAGGCAAAAAATTACTTTATGAAGAACTTATAATATAAAAATAAACTTTTGTATAAAAAATTGCTTACTCTACTAGTATTACAAAAATTCAATTATAAAATATAAAAAATTATTTATGTGTACAAAATTATTTAGAAGTACAAAATTAACTTATAACTATAAAATTTACTTCTAACTTAAAATATAACTATAATTAAATATTTCACATTTAAGTTGGAAATTAACTTATATGTAAGCTAGATAATAAACTCCCAAACATGGATTGGAGTTTTTAAAGATCGCTACTAAAAATCACACAAAACGGGACCCCTCATAAATGCTCAAAACCGGTCCCCTAAAACTTCCAAGCTGGCCCTTAGTATTGGCCTTTGTTCTGGAAGATATTCTTATTGGCCGTATATGGATATGTGATTTCTACCTGTATAATTTTCGTGACAGTTGCACCATTGCTGACTGGTAATGTCTTTTTATTGCAAAGAACATAATGGAATAAATTATTTTGTATTCTCACAAGGAAGGTACTGCCATAAATATGTGACATTTTAGTTTTCGGCCACTTTATTGGGAAGTAATTTTCACGGCCAAATTTATAGAAAGGTGAAACGAGGCTTCATTTTGTGATTTTCTCTGGCATCAACTGACTAATACTGATAAATAATTCATTGATTTGCAGAAGAAATGGTTGTGCTGCATGCAGAGTCCCAGCACAGAATCTTGATCCAGTCATCTCTATTGAAGATCAATGCATGTCCATAACGGCTCAAGCTATATATATGCCTTTAGATAGGATTTGCAGGTGTTATCCGGCACCATTTGTGTTGTGCAAGAGACGAATATGAAATACTTGAAAAAACGTCTATGTTGTATTTGGTGAATCATCACGATGAAGTTGTGTTTCGTGGTTCCTTTGTATCTTGTGGCCTGTAGAGCTTTTCTTGTCTCATGTTAATTTTATAATAACTTGCATATTTATTCGTTAAACAAATGCTATATCCTCACGCTCAACCTACATTATACTAATTTTATTTTGGAACTATTACTCCCTACCCAGTTTAACTATTGTTGCGTTGCCTTGGGAATGTTTCGCACTGTCCAGACAATTCACATTCGAACAGTTCTCCATCCATGAAACCTTCTCTGGTACGTAGTAGTAGTTATTAAGGGTAAATCCCATAATGAATGAACATGAAATAAATACATAATATTTAAATGTTTGGCAAACAGAGTTTATGAAGTTTAAACAAGCAATTCAATCCACTGAAAGGCTCAAAAGAAGTACACGTATTCAAAGATTGTATTTTCAGGTTTTATAATAATTTAACATCTGTAAGAGAGATGTGCCCCAGATGTGATAATGTTACATACGTTTCCGAAAATGGTTACTGAGAAATGTACGTAAAAAAAAAAAAACCCAGATTTTCTCCAGCTGATAGAATACCCTAGTGATGCCAAGCTTAAACTCTAGATGCTCCTAGCTTTCGCTCAAACAAACGACGCAAGATGTAGATTTGCAAAACAGAGGCCCCAATGAGAGCAATTGATTCATATATAGCTTTGTGGATTGCTCTTCTGCTCATTCCTTCATTTACTGCAATTTGAATAACATAAATCTAGTTAGTGCATGAAATGTAATCGATCCACGAAACTGTCGCATCCTTTGGCACATATAAAGAAATGAAATGACGACCTAAAAAGTGGTCCACCTAACAACTTGCTTGGGTACTATATTTTTACCGGGAAGGAAACATCAAGGACCTTCTCTAATGTTAGGTTTGGGGAGAATGAGACCAGAATACGATATGAAAAAATGAAAGAATAAATTATAGCAGCTACGTGCTACATTCTTTTCGTTTCTTTCTAGACGTTCAGTGAAATTTGGAAAAAATGGAAAGTTTGTTATTCTGGTGGAAGACAAATGTATAGAAAACCAGTTTTTCATTATGAAACTAAGGATCTGAATGGGTGCTAGCTCATGATATATGAAGCTAATTGCTAACCTGGGCTCGTAAAGGAAAACAATAAAAGATGTAAAAAATTACAATAGAAGAATGAAGTGTGATATGTGAAATCCAATAAATGTGGGCAGAAGTATTTGACGCATAAATAACATCACAAACAGAAAAAGTTGAACCAATACCTATTGCCTGACGATCAGTCTGAGCCTCGAGCCAGTGTTGCTCAAACTGAATATTATACAAAGCTTCCTCTAGCTTCCCAATATGTTCAAAGAGAGGTTTGAAATGCTCTGCAGATGTCAAACAAAACATGCTATGTTTAATATTTAAAGGGTACATCAGAGACAGATTTAAGAAAAATCACAGAAACGTGCTTACCATCTTTAGCATGCTCGTCATGGTATGCAAAGTGACCAGCATGCACATCAAAGTCTATGGTTTCATGATAGGGGGACTTGTTAGTGAAACAAAAACGGTAAACTCCTTGATGATAAGACAAAAACTCGTGCTTTTCATTTGTTTTATCACGTACATCGTGGATCTGTTCACCATTTGGTCCCTTTACCTGATAATTTTAAAATTGGGCAGGTGATCTCACCAGTCAAAAAGAGTACTTAAACCAAAGTATTTGTAAAAATTCATATGCATTACATTTTCATACATGATTTGTGCAACCATGCCATCACACAAACTGCCTTTTAGATAAACATGATAACAATAAGCATATTGTATTTTTTCTTTCCCTTGTAGACGCAGGAGGAGGAGGGATTTGATAAGAAAAATGTATGTCTATTTCACATGTCCATGAGCAACACTGATGTTTTTCACCAAGCATATACCAATGGAAAGAACTGGTGTAACAAGTCTCTTTTTTTAATTATATTGGTCTCAATTTCTCTATTCGCAGCTAGTATTTCCTAGAACTAGTAAAGATTTCTCCACAACAAAGGATAACAACATTAAAAAAGGAAGAGAATTGTGTTACTAAAGCCTTTCATCTTCATCTAAGAAATATTCCTGTGGGCATAAACATTTGAGCAATTAGAAAAACTTGAATTATGTTGGGTATATATGCAGTTAGTTTTCTCCTGTTGAAAAGTCAGAGAGTGAACTAGCAATCTGTTCTAGGAATGGAACACCCTTTCACAACTTTACAATGTCATAATATAAAGAATGTCTTGGTACTTTATTGATAACCTTCGCGTTCAATCCAAATGCGAATACAAGAGTAGTTCGGTGCATACAATTCTCTAATTACCGTTTCCCCATTTGCTGATCTTATTTTCATTCATTTTCTCCCTCTTCTTTTAACAATTACTAGCAAACATATCAAAGAATAAACTGAACATACATTAATTATTTATACTGCATACTGATATACATCTTTCATCATATAGTTGGCATGATTCTGGCTAGCAATTCATAAGGTATTTTAAATTAGATTAAGAGTTCATTCCGAACAAAGATACAAAAATTGCATCCAAACACGTATCAATTATAGCATCTCCAAAACTGAAAAACACCAAAAAAATTCATCCAAAAATTAGTGAAACTGGGATTAATTTTGTTGGTGTCCGATTTGAAAGTCTATGTCGAATTACTTAGGGGTCCACTTTGAATTGGTCAAGAGACGCCTTTTTATCCAATCCAAACACAGCTGCATGGAAGATTAGCCCAAGGCCCCCACCCACACAGGTCGGACCATAGGAGACATCGCAGCACTGTTCCGGCAGTCAAGCAAAAGAAAATCATGATGATATAAGGTACATGCCTATAGCCTAGGTGTTATCATTACTCCGCTGCCACCGAACTTCCTAGCTAATCAAATCTCCATAACGGTGGTGGCACACAGACCCTAGTAAGACACCGTAGTTCGATATGACTAGGGCAGCAGACTGGAGATGGTCTATATAAGAGGGTAAAAGCCCAAAGGAGCCTAGATGTCAAAAAAATCTCTCAACAGTCCCGCTACACGAACAGGGCTTGAAAACAGGACTTATCTCCAGGCTGATGTGGCAACATATAAAATAAAATAAAAAATAAAAAAATTTATTAGTGTTCACACGTGAAGCCATTGGTATTTCATCTCCCCCAAATTACACACTTCCATCTCCACCCATTTCAACACTCAGAAGGGTGAAAACCCTCCCCTAACTGCCCGGCCATACATCAGTTAGAGGTAAAGCCGCGACTCCGGCAGCACTTCCACCGTCGATTTCGACGCCTCACGCTTCAACATCTGCGTCACACTTCGATCGAAGGTTTAGCCGCTCCGACAGCACCTCTGTGAAAGGTTTTGCCAGCACACACTTGAAGATCTCCGACCGCCAATAAACATCAGCACCACATTTGGAAATATCTAGTGAAGTTGGACTTGGTTTGATTTGCAGGTAAGACAAGGGAACATGGCCCCCATTTTGTTTATTTTTTCCATTATACATTTCATGTGCTAATTATGATGGTTGAAGTGCAATATTTATACCCAAAAAAATAGAGATGCCAACTGCTTCTAAATGTTTTGGTCTAACCTAGCTTTCCGAAATTCGTCAAATGACTGTGCTTGTAATGGTTTGTAGTAGTGAAGATCCGGGTTTCAATCCAACAGCTTTCCAATATGCATCATACAGTCTGTATTCAGAAAGCTTCTTTTAGCATCAATTTTAATGACTTGTTTCATTTCAGACACCTTTTACTTCTACCTATGTACTGCTTATACAGTTAAATTGAGTGAATACATGATTTCAGTTATATTATCGAATACTAGTTTCGTTTGTGTATTATTGAGTATTGGGTTGGTAGAGTGAATTGTTATAGTGAATTTGCATTTATTTGAGTTGATGCTGTGGCTTTTTTGCATAGTAGAATGGGCAGTAGGATTTATGGAATCTCATAGTTGTAGATCTAAGGGGCATTTCTTTGCCGACTGCCCACGGAAACGTCGTTGCCCAAATTGCGAGCACGGATTTGAGAAGAGTTTCATGGTGGAGAAGGACACTGAAAATACAGGACGATTATTTCTTTGCTACAGTAAGAATTGTGGATTTTGGGATTGGATTGTCAAAGAAGAATCAAGCGACCAATCATCTAGAGTTAGTGCTTCCTCGATTAACTTTGCGACAAATGAAACATCTGAACAAATGTCACACATGTTCCAATCTCAAGTCCGCATCTCTGCTGAAGAAGATCTACATATTACAGTGAATGTGAAGGTGAAGGTCTGCAAGGGAAAAAGAATCGCGGAAGTGAATTGAGAAGGGAAGGGGTCGACCTGATTAACAACTATTAATCAAAGTACTAGTTATTACATAATCTTTTGTATGAGGTCGGAATCTTTGAGCGAAGACATGTAAACTATGTTTCTAAACTACGTTAATCTATGAAATGCTGGATTTTGACTCTTATTTCAAACATCGATTGTTAATTGTAAATTAGCTTTTAGCACACTAACATACTGCATTTTTGTCTATCTATTTCTACTTGGCTTAAATTCCATACCTACCGTGGGCACAATCATTCCATCTCCCATTTAGGTTACACCTTCTACTATGGTTACGGAGTCCGTGATGTCCTTATCATCAGATTCCGTCAGAACATTAACATGCTCGTTTTTAACTTCGTTCATAATTTCAACAATACTGCAATAACATAAGCGAACACGTTCTGGAATCCATAATAACACAAGGATATAAACAAGTAATTGCAATCAGATTTTTAACAAGCATTATACTATCTGGTTTAATTGTTCATAATTATAGTTATTGTTCCTCAATTTATCGAATAAATTGCGGGAAAAAAATAAAAAGTGAATTATGCAGTGAAACGAAACCCTCACATCAACCTTAACCTAGGTTCACTACAACGAACATGGACATTTGTCTGATTTTTACACATTGGAAGCTCGAACATTATACATTTTTAACAAAACATCAAGATAGATAATATTGGTGACTATGTTATTTGCGAATTTCATGGCCACTAACATCTGAGAAGTAAACAAAATACAAACCACAAACCATTACCGCAAAATAGTGAAACCTCAGTTCATAACTTCAAGTATTTAATAATAAAAAATGTCTCACATTTTACAACCACGATAGTCTCTTAGTAAATAGGGGATGGAGATGGATAAGGATACCTTAATGGTGGCGGCAACGGTGAAACGCGATCATGCGGGGTTCGGAAGTCGATAACTAAACTTGCACAATCGACTTAGGAATTCGATGGCGAAAAGACAAGCACCGAGGTGGGAATTTCATAAACTTGGCCAGAGGAGCAGTTGCGGGGATCGGATGTCCGATGTGTGTTCATTTCAGGGATTTGTTTGGGCTTTTTCATCTTGGAGATGTTGGAGAATTGGGGGAAAAGGATTTTAGCATTTGTTTAATTATTTGTTGGGCTTTTTCCCATGCTGCCCATGCCTATTTCCCTCCATTTTCTAATTGCATTATCCATAAAGTTTCACATAATGGCCATGTGGCCGGCCCCTATTGGAGGGGTGCCTCTGAGACCCCCTATGGATCATGCTACGTACATACGTAGCATGATCCTTTCTAATTATTCATGAGGACATGTCAGCACATTTAAATCGCTGTCAATAGTGGCGGTCATTGACCCTGTCCGGCTAGCTTTATTCATCTCTCAATACATTATCTATCAATACTGCTTACACAAAAAATATAGCCCCTGTTTGGTGTGGATTAAAATCCAATTAAAATCTCAACTCTAAGTCAACAATTAACTTTAACCGCAGATTTCATGAAACCACAAATTTCAACCACACATTTCATCAATGTTTTTCAAAATTTACTAAAAAACAGATTTTAACATAGTAAATTACATCTCCAAAGCATCAAATTCCAACAAACATTACACAGTTGTTCCCTTAAAATTTCCCTAAGTTGATCTAAAAGGTGTCACCTCATTTGTAGTCAAAAACACATTTCAATCAGCAAAACTAATTGATGAAAAATACAGGATTACAGTAGCATGGTAAATGAAAGCTTACCACAAGGTCAACACCCTCTTCACTGTAATGCCAAGAACCCTCGGACTTAATCACCACAAATGAAAAATGAACAGTGTCCCCGTATTCCACCTTATGCGAGAAGCATTCCTCTCTGTCCATCACAAATCTGATCCCAAAGGCTCCCCCGACGGTGGCCATAATTACCATCGCCGCCGCCGCAATCGAAAGCTTCATCTGAATCCCAATCGATAAAAATACATTAATTCTAACAAAAAAAAAAGACAAATTACAATAAAGAATGGAAAAAAAACGATTTTTTGTTACCTTTATTCCCCCTCGAAAGACAAATTTATACAGAATCAAACAAATTTTGCCCCCTTTGATTTATCGTACGAAAATCGAGAGTTTTGAGAAGTGCGCTTGTAACTTGGTCTGGACTTGAATTGTCTTGGTTTGACCGGGTTTTGATTACCTGCGACAAGAGCATGAAGACTGAGGTGTCGCGTTTACGTTTAATAACCAATAATAATCCGCCACGTATGTTACGAATTTCTCAGATGTTTGAATTTTACGACGCCGTTTGCTTAGTTATCCACACAATGATAAGCTATGTTCCAATCGACAAGAAAAATGATGGGGAGAAAACACAACAAAATGCACATGAATCTTCTGTTCTTGAAAATTTTTATTGCTCAAAGTTTTTGGAATTTTTGAAGATGAAGACATAGTACATGAAAATTGCATTTGTCAGTCCGCTATGTGTTGATGATTACATTATTTCTCCAAAGTGTGAAGCATAGAAATTTACGTTTTAAAAAGGAACTAAAATGTAGTGTCGTTTCAATACGTCGAATTTGTCAATAAACTTTACACTATTTTTCCTAAGCATAAAACATAGAATTCTAAGTTTCGAAAGTAGACTGGAATGTAGAATTGTAGCAAATTGATGAATTTGTCGTTAGGAACGACGATGATAGCAACGTGAGTTCTCCTAAGTGTTATGGCACAGAATTCCACGTTTTCAAATTACACTAAAATATTGAATTTTTGCAAATTGTTGAATTTCACAGTAGTGAAAATGACTACATCACACTAGTAATATGAAGTAGAACCACTGACTTCTTCAAAAGCATATCATACATGTACATTCGAGACGAAACGGCAATATTTTTCCAACCAGTTTGTAGTGTTCTCGTAGTACATAATTTAACATACGAACTTCAATTTTTTTATTTTTGTTATTTTGTGGGGGACTTTGACTTCAATTTTGCCATTAACAAAATTATGTAATAGTATTTTTTTTTTTTTTATGAATAGAAGTATAAACAATATATATATAGAGCATGTTTGAGGTCCTTTTTTTTTTTTTCAAAATATATATTTTGGAATAGTGATTTAATGGAGAATGTGCAGTTAAAAAATAAGAAAAAATTTTGGATTTGCATTTAATATTATTTTATTAAAGAATACGTGATTGAAAATATATATTTTTGAAACGATCTGTATCAAACAAGGGCATAATATATTATTATCAATATTTATAATTGACTATATTTTTATAATTACCCTTATTCCTTGTCTTGAAAAAAACCAATTACATTCCAAAAAGAAAACTTCGTTTTCCACAAGTCTTTAAAATTGAAATTCTTCACAAATGAATCATTGCAAGTACAAATTTTTAATCTAGGATTTGATTATGGTTGAAGAGAGGTAGTGGATAAAATTGTGCACACCATTAATGTGTTGGAGCATATTTGAGTGCAATAAATTATAAAAATAGAAGATCGAATGATACTGCAAACTATGTCTTTTCTTCGGAGAGTGAATTAAAAGTTACAACTTGCAACCAATGTAACTAATTTATCTGTTTGAAAAGTTACAACATTTCATGGTTGTTTTATAAAAATGCGAAACAAGTACACAAAGAAAGAGCAAAAACCACTGATTTAACAGTTACAGAGCTTGGCATCCTGCCCTTGTCCCTCCTAAAGAAAAGACCATTGTACAATGGCAAGTTGATCAAAACCAGAACCCCACATAGAATAATCTGCAAAGCTGCGGTATCGTAAACAGATTTGAATTCCCCGATGACAATCATTTTCTTTAACGTCCCGACGAGGCAGAACAGATTGATCATTGCCACCGATGATATAATGATGAACATTGGTGAAGTGAATCCAAACTCCATCTTTTCTTGCTCGTATCTCTGTGTCACATCTTGATCAGCGACTTTTGCTGAGATTATGAAACCCGAATTTGAATATCCCATCAGTTTGAAGATGGTATCCATGACTGCAAACAGATAAGAGCTTGTTCTTTTGTAAAGCCACATTCTTTGCTCATTCCACCAGCCTAAAATTGTTCCGCCTGCTCTGAGATACTCGATAATGCTATATATATGCTCAGCTGCAATCACATACGCGAATGGAAGAAACCATGGGCTCGAGACCTGAATGTTGAGTAAAGCTGTGATATTTGTTGACAAAAAGAAAATTTAAATTTCAGAATGATGAGAAAGAACTGGAGAAAACATGCCTGTGGAAACAAGGAGATGCCTTTGAGGAGATAAAGACAAGGGACAATGGAGTAATACAATGTTGCGAAGCAATTAGGAGACCATAGGCAAAAGTTGAGATATCCCATTATGAGCCCAAAATGGATTCTGCCTAGTCCATACCAAACTGGACTGTATTTCGAAAAGAGAATCTGTAAATCGCCCTCGGACCATCTCTTGTGTTGCACTAGTGTCTGATCAAGGGTAGTTGCAGAAACACCTAAGAAGGCTTTCCTTTTTGGATTGAAATAGATTGATTTCCAACCCCGACATTGAATTGACAGCCCCGTTATCACATCTTCAACTGGACAGCCATACTTTAGACCCATCTGCACAATATCAGAACAGTTTTCACTGTAACATTATATGCAAAACTCATATATATGAGAAAATGTGCTTTTGAAAAGAGAGAGACCTCTTTGCCCCACTGAGTGTTTTCTTCAAAAATGCAGTTAGCAAGGCCTTTTATTCTTTCTTCCAATTCTTGAACACTTTCCCCTGTTTTGCGTATACTATTTGTGTTCCAGTCGATAGTAGATCCCTTGGTATATTTTCTTCCACAAAGAATGTCTCTTCTGTGAAAGCAGCCAGTTCCAACATACATAGGCCCTCCATAACCATCCAAACCATGAAATTCCACCTTATGTAACAAAATTCATAAGATAAATAAGCATATTTTTTATATAAAGCATATATGAGTCAATATAATGTGTGTGTATTAATATACTAACCTCAGCGATCACTCTCAGGGTTCCTCCATATAATTCATTTTTAGTAATATTATGGAAATGCTGTGGAAACTGCACGAAAGCAATCTCATGGCCTTTTTCTTCGTCCATGAAGAAGCAGAGCGCATCTCTAATTGATTGTGAATTATTTGAGTACATATCACAATCTACATTTAGAATTATAGGTCCATTGCTAATCTCTGATGACACCCTTATCTGCACATATATTACAAGAGTAAATATATCATAATGCAACTTTCTTGCCTTAAAAAAAAAGTGATTTTGGTTCAACGGGCAGTAGTATCGTAAATCAAAAGATGAATGGGACGCAAAATGAGAATAATTTTTGTCTAAAATGCAGAAACAATCAGAATTGCTCAGAGAATGTGAGTATCTTTTTCTCTATAAATTTGATTTGATTAGTATGTTTGTGCTGATTTTTGTAAACATGAAACTTACCAATGCATTCATAGCTCCAGCTTTGAAGTTATGGAAATGCTGTGGTCGCTTCTCGCGAGCCAAATACACCAAAGTTGGCAGTCTACACCCTTCAATATCCTTAACCTCTGCATCTTTTCCATCAATCAATACCTGGTAAATGTGAAGATCGAACATAGAAAATCACTTATAATTGTATGTTACAAAACAAAATTACTTTGATTTCTGGTTTGCAAGAATATATATTTACTTTTAGAATCAAGTTTCTTGGCAAGAAACAAGAAATCAGGTCGAAAACGGAACTTTCATTGTACCTGCAGGATGGTATCATGATCTCCTCGAGATGAAAATTTATCCCACTTTGAAAATCCTTTGTGTTCTAGAAGTGCACTTTTGGAGACTCGTTCAAGTTTTTTTGCAAGCTCAATTCTGTTATCCATATCTTCATATAGTTTCTGCTTTGCAAAATATAACAACAGGGTTCTTAAAATGGTTCCAACTTCCAGTGTGTACTATAAAATCATAAAGCAAGAAATAAACTAAGGAAAACATTGAAATTCCCCTTTGCTCATTGCTGTGTACAATACGAATACCAGGGACAGTCTTCTAAAGTATCATCAGATTAGTATACTGTAAACTAATAAGTACCTTGACAGACGCCAGAGCTTTGACCTGACCTGCATCTAATCGGCCGAGCTCTGACCTGAAATAAGCTTCAGGCGATCGAGGTTCCACGTTGAACTTTTTGCAATACGGTAACCAATGCCTAGCAAAGCGTGAAGCCTCCAGGAGGGCATAGAAGGTAAGATCCGAGCCAGCATCATCTGAGAGATACACACTGAGTTTATCTGTTGGGTAATCATAAGCCATAACTGATAGAACAGTATTGATCACCAACATTGGTGGCTCAATTGTTGGGTCAGCAGTGCAAACAAAAATGTCCACCTCAGGCAAGTCATTTTCGTACCTGTTCATCAACATGTTAAAAAGCTGGACAAGAATACTACTACTGCACGATCACTGAAACAACGCAGAGAAAGAATAAATATAGGACTAGCAGATTTAAGCACGTGTGGCAGAGCTTTTAAGCAGATGCTTCTTAGCTGATTTAGGCAGTAAGTGAGCCGAAACAAGATGGCAAAAAGGCTGCTTGAAAGCTTAGCCAAACATGCTCTTATTTCATTTTGGTGTGTAGTGTTGGAATTTAAGGGTATGTAAAAAGATTAAAATGTGCGAATTGGAAAAAGTCTAGTGTAACGATTAGGTACAAATCTTCAAGTGTAAAAGGCGCATAACGAAAAGTCATGACCTTTTTATTAAGGTGCAATCTAGACCATCAATTATGAAATGGTGCGATCTAATGGTTAAAAATAATTTTGCCAAAAGATGCAACCGTTAGAAAGTAACACATGAAAATCTATAAATATAACCCTCCTAATTTCATTTTCTTCACTCCAAATCAATTGCATATAATTGATTTCTAATTATTTTCTTCTCCAAATTATGCCAAAATAATTTCCAAATTATTTTGAGTTTCGTGTTCGATATTTTAATGTTTGATATCTTTTGTTCTAGAAGAGAACAGTCAAGTGTTGGTTCGCCAGAGAAAGAAACGTTGTATCTTGGGAGAAGGATGTCCATTTGATATTTTTAGCACACATGCAAGGGGTGAAATTCATCTTAAGGAGATTTATATTCTCATACCTTGCTTCATTTTATCTCCTTCGTATTTCTATATTTTCTACGTTTGATTAAGTCATGATTTGCTCATTATTATGCATGTACCACGGTTTCGATAAATCGTTACTCTATTTGCATGCACGTGTTTATGTTAACAAAATGTGTGTATATATATATTTTCCACAACATTGGAGGCTTGTTAAAATCAGGCTATATTAAGAAGACCCTCCTTACCCTTAGTTCCTTTAATATTAATGCATGAATATATATATATATATATATGTTGTAAATACTACAGAAGAACATGTTTCCTGTTGAGAAGCATTAAATATGAAAGTTTGGTTGGGTCTTTGGATACAGGAACACTAATTTGGAAGTATGGTTCATATCTATCCACACATAAGAAGAAACAGTTTGATTCAGGCAATTTATCGAATTTGCATTGCCTCCGTGAAAAATTATGTCTGAATTCAAAAGTGCAAAGGTGAATTTGTGGTTGTTAAATCGATTATGTTTATGGTGTACTATTGTATGTAGATTTTAAATTCAATCATATTCGTTGAGTTTAATATCCAATGCATGAAAATTGGTTGTTAAATGTTTTATGTGAACTTTTATTGTGATCTTATATGAATTGGAAACCGTATGCAGTTAATAGCCCAAATGATTTTAGACTCTTTTAACCATGTCCATGTAATGTCCATTTTATTTGTATTCATTGTTCAATTATGAAACTGTCATGGTCTTTGCTTTAATAGAACACTTTTGTTCATGGTGGCTCAATTGTAGTAAATTGAAACCAAATGACACTAGCCACTAGAAACTCACCGGTGAAACGTCACTAAATTAATTGGTTTAGAGGAAGTGAATGTTAGGTTTGGCTATAGGTTAATTGGTTTAAGGAAGTGAATGTTAGGTTTGGCTAAAGTGGTAGAACTTTAAACTAGTTCATGCACACTACATTGTTAATTTCATATGTACCATAAAGTTGTGTGTGTTGGGGAGAGAGAGAGAGACGGGGGGTGGGGGGGGGGCATTTTGTTGTTTTATTGCTTGTTTTACATGCATCGTTCTTTTCCATGGAGCATAATTTGTGATACGATAAATGTGGTTCAAACGAACTAGAACTCAGTCTATGTATTGATCGTGATATGATCAAATTAGAATTTGATTAATAACAATACTAAATGGGGATGTAATATCATTAAATATGAAAGTACATGGACTTTCATTAGATATTGACATTCCTGGTCATTTACATCTTGACTAGATTTAGAATAAAATTATTTATTCAGTAGATAAATATAATTAACTATATGATCAAACTTTATATAATTAAGTGAATATTATGTGGTAAAGCTGAATCCTACAAGAATTGTAGGGGTATGATTTTTATTTGCATAATATTCTCAATTAATGTTTTGACACACTTGTTTTTAGGTTTTTTTTTTTGTTTTCTTCAAATTAGAATATTGAGATATTCGAAAATATTTAAAATGATAATTACACTGTAATGAATAACTTGTTAAACTTAAAATGAGCATGATGTTGAAAACTGGATCTCCAATGTTCAAAATCTACTAAATATGGTTTACTACAAAGTGTAGTTGTTTCATGGAAATCTTCAATATAACTTGAAAATTGAAAAAAAAAAAAATCAAGTTTCAATAAATTTTAAGGAAGCATGATGGCTTCAAATATTTTGGAAGGATTTCCTATTTGGTGACAACCTGTGCTTGTTATATGATTTACTCGAAATTGTTAGCTACAAGTCAAATGGCACATAATGTAGTATATAATGGTAAGTCTCGACATCTACCTTAGACATTATACTATTTGGCAGTTACCCTCAAAGTAAACAATATTGATTGTTTTATTCAAGGATAGCCTAACTGATCCATTTATAAATGGGTTATCTAGAGAGAATAAACTGCATATCGAGGGAAATGGGTGTACAACCTAAACTAATGGGTCAGCTTATTAGAAATCTAATCGGCGACTGGAGATCCCATGAATTATGTTCAATATGAAAACTAGTTATGATTGACTCTACGAAAAGCACTTCGGAATTTAACTCCTCCCCATTTCTATAATGCAAATAAGTGTTGCTTACAAAACAATGGTTAGGATATACTGTGCTTTTAATGATGACTATTTTTTGTAAACAGTATAAGTGGAGAACTATAAGGTACTCTTTATAAAACATCACATATGTGAGCACGAATTTTGTCAGTTCTATGAGAATTTTACTTAAGCGAATTTTCTAGTACACTTACAGAATCAACAAGGTTCACGGCCGAAATAATAAATACAATAGAGAACCAAAGTTTGATATGAGAGATATTGTGTTCGATCTATTGTCTAGGCTTACAATAACGGCCGACAGTTCAAAAAGTTGCATCCAATGATTAGACAAGTAAGTTCGATAATAATCTAATGGTTAAAATTAATATTGTCAAAAGATGTAACCGTTAGGAAGTGACACCTAATTCTTTTTTTTTTTTTCACTCCAAATCAACAAATCAATTCCATATAATTGATTTCTAATTCATTTCCTCTCCAAATTATATCAAAAGAAAATCCAAATTATTTTGAGTTTCGTGTTCAATATTTAATATTCGATATCTTCCATTCTAAAAGAGTACAGTCAAGCGCTAATTCGCCCTTTATAATTAATATTGTGCTATATTAATTTTGAAAGAAACGTGTGATGAACATCCATTTGATCATGTTAGCATGCGTACAAGGGGCGAAATCCATATTTGTATACACGCACTTATGTTAACGGAATATAATTTATGCACCAATTTATCTAACATGTAGCTTTGTCCCTAAACAGTGCCCATATAGTAGTATAAACAAATAAAACATTCGAAGAGGAGAAGAAACCTCTCAGCGAGCTTGTTCTTGAAAGTCTGACGAGAAACACGGTTCCAACGAAGAGCTTGAGTGAGTATCCAGTAAAAGCCGAACCACAGCTCGGCTCCAAACATTCCAATCCATCCGAGTTTTCCAACATCTGTAAATCCCGCAATATGAGTTGCTCTGTAAACCCAAATGAAAATGACTCCAACAAAGTTTGAGGCTGCAAATAGCTTGTAAATTATTCTGCCCTTCGTTTTCTTGGTATCAAACAGTGGAAAATGACTATCATTTATCACCACCATGATTTTCCCAGCCTTTTTTTTCCAGATCTGGTATATATATAAAATTGCAAATTTTCAATGCACCTTTCAGCTATCTCATCTGAATAATGTACGTGAACAGGGCCAACCATTATAATAATCCATCTCATTTTTAAACAGACGCAAGCTTTTGGCTTTATATAGAAGACATTTTCAAACCTTGAAAGTGGTCCTTCACACCTTTGGCATAATCTTGATAGATTTGAGTGCTGCACAAAATGTTGAAGAGTAACATTTTTTTACAACAATACTATAGGTAAAGAAATTTTTTCACATAAATCGATTATCACTTGACAGATTATCATTGAAATATGACATAAACATAAGAAAATAAAAATAAAAAAAAAAGAAAAAAAAAAAAGAAAGAAGCAGCCATAACAATGCAGTACCTGTACAATTTTGTCAATTTTTTCTTGTACTTGTAGAATAATTCCTTTTACAAATATACCTGTACAAATCAGGAAGTGGAAACCTAAACAATGATAAAATCAGCAAGTGGGAAACCTAAACAATGATAAAATTAGTAAGTGGGAACCTATTTTTAAATCAACATTTTTATTCTTGGAGCCCGAAAAGACTTTGGAAAATGGCCATTTGAATGCAGGTAATTAGCACGTAACGTTCTCACCTTTCATTATTATTGTAAAAAACGTCCATACCTTTCGTTTTTTTACATTTTCACCCTTATTTTCACATTTCATTACGCAAAAGGTCATATTCACATATTTTTTCAATTAAAATTTATGAAATGACAAATATACCATTATCTTTACATAAAACAAAAAGAAAAAATTAATTGCAATCACAATCCCAATTTTTTTTAAAAGTCCAAATAAGTCAAATAAATTATTAAAAGGAGTATATAATGTCCATACACTTCCCTATTCTTGCAAAAAACGTCCCTACATTTTATATTTTTTGTCATTTCACCATTAATTACACTAGTATATAATGTCCATACATTTCCCTATTATTGCAAAAAACGTCCCTACATTTTATATTTTTTGTCATTTCACCCTTAATTACACATTTAATTGCACAAACCATCATTTCTATATATTTTCATCCATTTTTTATTGAGAAATTAGATAAAAATGGATAGAAATAATGATTTGTGCAATTAAATATGTAATTAATGGTGAAATGACAAAAAAAAGGTAGAGTCTTTTTTGCAATAATAGGAAAATGTAGGGACATTATGTGTTAACTACCCTTTTAATAATTTATTTATGACTTATTTGGACTTTTTTTAAAAAAAAAAAATTAGGACTGTGATTGCAATTAGTTTTTCTTTTTCTTTTATTTAAAGATAATGATATATTAGTCATTTCATAATTTTTAATTGTGAAAATATGTGAAAATGACCTTTTGCGCAATGAAATGTGGAAATAATAGTGAAAACGCCAAAAAATGAAAGGTATGGATGTTTTCCACAATAACAATGAAAGGTGGGAACGTTATATGTTAATTACCTATAATGTCCATACACTTCCCTATTATTGCAAAAAACGTCCCTACATTTTATATTTTTTGTCATTTCACCCTTAATTACACATTTAATTGCACAAACCATCATTTCTATCTATTTTCATCCAATTTCTCGATAAAAAGCTGTGAAATGACGAATATACCCTTATATTTAAATAAAAATTTAAAGAATTAATTGCAATCATAGTCCCAATTTTTTTAAAAAAGTGCAAACAAGTCCACAATAAATTATTAAAAAATATTTTTTTAAAAAAAAGTGCAGACGAGTCCGATTAAATTTATTTAAAAATTAAAAAAATTAAAAAGTGCAAGAAATTAGATAAAAATGGATAGAAATAATGATTTGTGCAATTAAATATGTAATTAATGGTGAAATGACAAAAAAAAGGTAGAGACTTTTTTGCAATAATAGAAAAATGTAGGGACATTATGTGTTAACTACTCTTTTAATAATTTATTTGTGACTTATTTGGACTTTTTTTTAAAAAAAATTGGGACTGTGATTGCAATTAGTTTTTCTTTTTCTTTTATTTAAAGATAATGATATATTAGTCATTTAATAATTTTTAAATGTGAAAATAGGTGAAAATGACATTTTGCGCAATGAAATGTGGAAATAATAGTAAAAATGTCAAAAAATGAAAGGTATGGATGTTTTCCACAATAACAGTGAAATGTGGGAACGTTAAGTGCTAATTACCCTAAAAAATTCATATAGATGCAAATTAACTATTAGGCATAACAAATTGACTTGC